>JAWNOR010000052.1:0-228216 GCA_035045885.1 Drosophila borealis | reverse complement strand
ATTTAAAGAAGCGACGGCAGTATATAATATTAGAGTATTTAAATCCAATAGCATTATTTACATATTAATCGTCTATCCTAATGTTAAGTTTATTTATATGAAGGTCATAATATTTCCCGTGGCACACAACAACACCGTACTGTAAATGAATGACAACGTAGTGGCGGAATGCGACGATGGAATCTTAGCTGTCACAGAGTGCACTACAACCAACTATGCGACGTTCTACAAACAGGCAACACATGAAACCTGTGTTCGCGGAATACATGCAGGTGGATCAGCTGTATGCCATACGCAACCTAGTCACCTGGAGCCGATCACGCTAGTGGATGAGGGGATAATCATCGACAACGATCAATTCGCAAGAGTCAGCGTAGATGACGGGCCCTTGATAACAACAAAAGGGGCTCACCTCGTCATATTTGATCGCATAGCTATAATAAACAGCACTTAATATTTGAATCACAACAAAGCTGTAAGCATAGTCCTGTCACACTAAGGAAGACGACGCTCTCAGTGACTAGGCGGATCGCTAACGCAGCGTGTTGGGTCTTCTCGAATTTGGGCAACTGCTTAAATCCAGAAATGCAGTATCGTCTGCGTATGTCGCTCTAAGTGTCCCGCGGACATCTGAACGTCGGGGGCGGATCGTCGGTTAACGTGCAGAAGTAAATAGACGTGGGATATACGACGAAAGATCTAGGCACTCAATTATGGCGAAGTAGCTGCAGGTATGCCCGAACAACAAAATGCCACTGTGCCACTGGTAATAGTCAGCGCTACTAATAAAAATAATTTCTTCGGCACCAAAAGCCACTGCGGCGAATAACAACACAAATTTTGATGTACTCATGCATGAATAATTCGCACATTGGCTGGGACAAGAACTCATATCTAGCATACACTGTGCAAAAATAAAAGTAAGTCCAATTTACGTGGGCTATGGTCTGGAAACAGGTATGGCACAAGGTGCGCTATGTGATAAAAATTAACTATATCTAAATTTGCCTTTACAATTTAGTAATAGTATCTAAGATAATATCATTCATAAAGAGTATGCATATCATGGATTAAGCAAGTACTAAGCGTCGTTCGTAAGTACAAAACTTTTTTAATGTACTTGAAAAACGAAATGACGCAGAACACCATCGACCAGCTTTACTGAAGACAAGGTAGTGTCTGACTTCGTTGCTCATGTCAGCATCAACATGCAACGACTTCGGCGTTGCAGAGCGAAAAGCCAGTCGGCTGGCGTGTCGTTTGAGGAGTGAAAAGCCAGATAAAAAGCTTGGCTAGCGTCCTTTTCAAATTTATGGGCGTTACCCATCTTAGTGTTTATATAGTCTTTGCTATTACCAGCGTCTGCAGACCCGGGAGGGTCAGCTGCATCAGTGTTGGCAAAGCCATCAGTGAGGGTTTTCTATTAGAAACTTATTTAGTCGCCCTGCAGACAGATTTGAAGCGTTCCAAGAGAAAGCTTAATAGGTTGCCGTGCTTGCTTTGGAACGAATGATCAGAATCAGACACATCGTTTTTCATGGCATGAACATCCATACGGGCAGCAAAGGGCAAGCAGAAACTGTCGGGGCTAGGAAAAGTTCAACGATGGATCCAATAGATGCTTGTTTACGAGAAAAGATTGTGCAGCCCTTGAACGGGAATAGAGGGCAAAGAGAGCGGATCGACAAATGTCTTACAGTTAGCATCTAACGCCCACGTATTTTTAGAGGTAAGGATAGTAACATCCTTGGAAACTTTTATAACGATGACATTGATTCATTTATTAAAACATTCCTAATTTGACTTATTGACTTTGACTGGCGAATAGTTATTTTCTTCTATATATGAACGAAACCACTGTTAGTGTTTTATTATAGCTCTGTTAAACATAAAATGCATAGCTGCATGAAAATATTACCGTTCTTACCAAAGCGCACGCACTCATAGTCGCGTCAAGAAAGGATACTATTAAAAATACTAGCAAACTGTCATTCAACAGAAACAATTAGTCTTACACTAAAAATACAGCGCAGGTTAAATTCCAGCTGATCATGAAATCTTGGTGCATCATCCACTTGGCGAGTAACATGTAACGACAAAAATATTCGCGTTTTATGAATACATGCAAATGTTTTCATATTCAATTTATTTAAACAATAATAATAATCAGCTACTATAAACACAAATAGATAATAATAGTAGCTACATAGTGTCTAGCCAATTACAAGTTGAATGTAATATTATTAGATGACTATCTGTCGTTGTAGATGCGGCTGCTCTTGATATCCACATTAAAGAGTCGCGACCAATCAGCAATTACATCGAGCTGCAAAGAAGTTGAATAATAAGTAGAAAAAGGTTTTATATTCAAATCTACCCTACATCACGGTCCATTATGTTGTCGCAAAAGCATAGATCCAACAATTTCAGCTTTGTACAATGCACCAGAATGCTATACAAAATTATACAAGTTTCACGAAGATAATTTTTATATCACAATTTAAAAGCTTACTCATATACACGTTCGTGGGTTATGTTAAGAATTCCCATCAGGTCCAATTGCTCGAGATTTTTCCCCAGAGTTGCAATATGAATAAGATCACGTTCAGTGATGCCACGCATTGCCGATAGAAAGAGCTTTTTTAGTTTGGGGCAGTTGAAGAGCAGCTGGTATAGGCTATCTCCCAGAGTGGCTTCACGCATGCTGGAAAATGAATAGTAATATAATCTCTATATATATAACTGTTTGTCCTGACTGACTGACTGACTGACTGACTGATTGGTGATCAACGCACAGCCCAAACCGTAAGAGCTAGGAAGCTGAAATTTTCATTGTAGCTACCTTATGTGATGTAGGTGCACGTTAAGACCGGGTTTCGGGAAATTTCACCCACAATTGTGGAAAAATCGCGAAAAACGTTTGTATGTAACTTTTTTGTTTACCATCAGATCGGCCTCAAACTTATTTTCAAAGATTTTTGTTCAAATTCATTTGAGGGGTGTTTCACACTTTTAGGAAAATCCGTTCCTCCTTGGTGGAAATTGAGGTCAAAAATTTGGTGGGTGACGTTTCGCGCTCAAATTCATTTCCAGAGATCTATAAGAAAAATCATTTGATACGTGTTTCACACTTTTCGCAAAATTCAAACTTCTTCGGGGGTAATGCGATTTTAAGATTTTTTGGGCGAAGTTTTAAGTTGTGTCCGATTTGCTTCAAACTTATTTTCAAAGCTCTACATAAGAATGTAATGAATGCGTGTTTCAGCGATTTGGGAAATTCCACTCGCAACAGTGGTAAATTGGCGGAAAACGTTTGTATGAAAGTTATTTGTTTACCGTCCGATCAGTTTCAAAATCATTTCAAATTTGTTTGAGAACATTGATTTTATAATATACGTGCCACGGGCAAGGCCGGGTTATAACCGCTAGTAATAATATAAATGGATACCACGCGTCTACGAAGTAAAGCAAAACTAAGTTTGCTTGAGTTTTTCTGTTTTCCCAATTTAATATTATAAAACTAGTCAAGATGCTCAAGTTGGGAGCGCCCGACTAGGAAATTCCCCGACCCAATCGCCGAGCTTCCGTCACAAACATTCTAGCTTGCTTTTACAAAGTACAAGGAAACAGGTTAACTGGTCTATGACAGGAGGACAGGTGGACGGATGCTGAATAAGAAAATATATACTTCATGGGTTCGGATATGCTTCGTTCTGCCCGTTACATACATACATGTGCACAAAACCATTACTCCCTTTTTACCCATTTTTAATCGGTTCAGGGTATAACGAGTAAGAAAGCTTTTCTAAGAAAAACCCTGAACCATCTTCTACCAAAAGCTCCTAAGCTTTAGCCGAGAACACCTATATTAAGACTAAAATATAAATAACAAGAGGCTCTAGTCGAGAGTTTCCGACTAGGGGATACCCTGCAGCTAGAGCTACGAGCTCGTTTGCTATAGCCGTAATAAACATAAATTTAAAAAAGTTTTCTCAACCGGCATTGAACCACTGACCCACTGCACTAACTGCTACCTCTTCTGCTCTCCATACTAACAATTTAATTTTCAACGAAAACTAGAAAGAGGATCTATCTTCGGCATGCCGAAGACATAATACCCTTGCAGAACGAACCCTTTCATAATGTATCTAAGAAGCAAAGGGAAACTATTTATTGGCGAGTATAGATAAGATATCTTAAAAAAAAACAAAACATTTTTTATACTAGAAACTCATTTTCGACCGAAGCTCCTATGGAAGCTATATAATAAACAAAATTTTGCCAATGTAAACAGAATTCTGCATAAATTTAGGGAGCATATATGTAAATAAATTTTATAAATGCCGAGCTTGGCCGAAATATCTTGAAACATATAAAAGTTTTCCAAGTTTTCCGATCGTTCCTCTGGAAGCTAAATGATGTAGTGGTCCGGAGTTTATAGGATTTTGCATATATTTTGGAGCATAGTCATAGAGTAATAAACAGATACAGAGGAGGCTTTTGGATCAAAAGCTCTTTTTCAAAAAATGGGAAGCGGGATTGCGAGGTCGCAAACACAAGTTGAAAACCCAACACCCGGCTGTTTGCAGCTACTTCTGCCGATTCCCAAAATTCAATGACAACTTCAAAACATTTTCAATAAGAACCAACGACAAAATGAATCAAAACAAACGACTCGACAATAAAAATAGCACACCACAAATTCTGTCCTTGCTATCCCTTTTTGGTTCGAGGCTACAGTCTATGATCTAAGCTTCTACACTCTTCTAACTCATTGTTGTGGTTTCTAAGCACTGCTATGCCTATAATTCGTAAAGTCCCAAAGTCATGTCTTCTTCTTCTCTACTCGCTTTCAACTTGCAAGCAGCCAGGCAGATTTTTATAATTTTCATTTTTCGACCAGCAAGGCACCCTTTCTCTAAATAGGGTATTTTTACTATTGATCAGAATGTCTGAATAAAATATAATTTCGTATTGACTGTGCAACTATTGGTACAATCCATAATAATTATATTCTTTAAACATTAAACACTATTACTTTAAATAAGGGTATCAATGCCTCGACGCGCCTAATTGTAGTTGGCGTATGTGTCTCAACAAACATATTTTGGTGCAAGTGTACATGTATGTGTGTCCGCCAAGCCATGGGAAGTACATATATGAATTTAAGAAGATTGCAACATTCTGTTGCGCATGTGACGTCACGGGCTACAGCTTTTTGTGTGCGATCGTAGCGTACACTAAATTTATACTTTTGCAAATAAATTCATTATTATTAAAGACACTGTTAATAAATTATTAATATATACGTAATAAAGGTAGAAATATATACTAAACATCACAAGCAATAAAATTCTATGAAATGTGACGTCATAATTTTTGTTGTTGACGAGCCGTGTGCGTAACCCTTTGGCTTGCACGCCATCGCCTGCTGGCATTCAAATTTTCTACCTACTTGCGCCGAGACTCGGCTCTGCAGCAACAACATTAGAACCCAAATAGTGTTGTTGTTGTTTCTACGCGCTGCCTTGTAGGAACTACAGAGAAACCTGCAAAAAGCACAGTGGCATTATTTGTCCCTTTTCTTTGCACTGAGTTTCCTATGTCCTCTAAACCTTGCAAGTGATTTGTTGCTGCTTCCTATGGCTTTATTTTTTGTGTTTGATCTTGCGTTTGCAGACCAACCTTATCCGCCTTGCTTCAGAATTAAAATCTTTATTACTCAACGGGGTAGAGAGTAAGCCAAAGCTGTTTCCTGTAGAGGAAGCGAAAGAAGAAACAACGATGCCATTCTACCACGCAAATCATATGTACATATTTCTTACTTTCTTGCTCTCTGAGCAAATGAGCGTTTCGGACACGAACAAAAACGAAGGCGACTTGCGTTTGTACTAGCTGTCCAGTCTACATATATGCTGTATGGTTAGTGGTTCAGGGTATAAAAATACATATCGAGATCCATCACTCCAAACAATTTTTAGAAATAAAAATTAAAAGTATCCATTTTTAATGGTGTCAAGATATTGTTTTGACAACCACTGTATTCGATTTTGCGATTCGCTTTTGATGCGATCCCGTTCGAATTCAGTTTTCTTATTTTGCCCCTTTCTTTGCCTATGATTTCGGTTAGCATTTTCTAATGAAATTTTGAGCGTGTGTTATACTTTTGGGACAAACAAAAGTGCCAGAGAAGAGAACATCTTTTGATAATTGGATTTTTATAACCACCAGATTGACAAAATTGCGATGGAGGTTTCCGAGATGTTTTCGTTGTCCAGACAAACCATTTATAACATCTTGGACAGAGCAAAAAATTCAAATAGACTGGAGATGAAAAATATCAGACCGAGACGAGCGGAAAATATTGAGAAAAGTCGAAAAAGTTCCTTAATTTCAATCCGTAACATTGCAAGGGATCTTAAGAATGAAAGTGGTGTCAATGTTTCCCATGGAACAATATGAAAGCTTTTCGATTACAATGACTATACATACATACGTCGCGCGTTGTTCGTAAGAAGCCCCTGCTTTCAAATATTAATATTGAAGAGCAGCTTTCGTTCGCGCAAATGCTCTTGGAGAAGCCAGCAGAGTATTAGGATGACGTAATTTTCTGTGACCAAAATGCTGATTTTTTATAATGATGGACCATCCAGAGTCTGGAGGAAGCCCTTAACGGAATTGGAAACTCGGAACATAATACCGACGGTAAGCTTTGGGAACTTTCTGTGATGGTATGTACGGCACATCAATCAAGAGCGTTAGTGACTTGGCTTCTATTGAAAGCACTATGTATGCTGCTAAATATTTGGAAATTTTAAAGACATATTTAATAAGTTTCGCTCATAAATTTGGGTTTTTTAGTGGCAACAGATCAAATTTCAAATTGTATCAAGATAATGACCCCAAGCATAAGGCTCATATGGTGAAGATGTGGTTGCTATACAATTGTAAACAAGTAAGAGGCTTTAGTCGGGAGTTCCCGACTAGGGGATAACCCGAACCCTCTTTTACCAACACCAAATACAGGTCGCGCTACGTGCTCGTTTGCCTTAGTAGTAATAAAAATATATTACAAATACATTTAAAAAATTGAGCCCATTCTTTAGCACTCAAACTCGCAACAGACCACGCTACTTGCCGCCGCCTCTAGCCAAACCAGCAACCTATCGTTAATGAAAAATAAAATAAATAAAATAGCAGCACAGAAAACAATATAATCGCAATTGCAATGCTGTTGATAGAATTCAATAAAGAATGTGAATGTGTGTGTATACATGTATACAGAATTCTTGGAATTTGCGATAGTTGCCGGTACCACATGGGCTGCCAATATACATTTTTCTTAACCGATCTTAATGAAATTTTCTACAGTACACATCTTATTGGGCTATAATATATTTGGGTATTCTCGAAAAGTGAATTGAATTTAAATTGTGGCTTATATTGGTGGGCAGCATAAATTGGTTTATTTACTTGATTTATATCTATGAGGTGAAGCGGGGATGTGGTGAAAACTATAAAAAGAAAGATACTTCATATATGTTTATACAATTCTAGAAGCTACATGTCAAGTTTGGTTACTCTAGCTCTTATTATTTGCCAAAATTGTTAAAAAAATAGGATTTTTTGATCGATTTTTAAGGATTACTTGGAAACGGGGAAAGTTATCGAATATCGGAAACAAATTCGATCTAGGAGGGCCTACAGCTAAATTTCCAGTCTCTAGCTCTTATAGGTTCTGAGATCCTTGCGTTCATACATACGGACGGACGGACAGAGGGATAGACAGACGGACATGGGTAGATCGACTCGGCTATTGATGCTGATCAAGAATATATATACTTTATGGGGTCGGAGAAGCTTCCATCTGCCTGTTTCATACATCTGCACAACAAAATTATTCTCTTTTTACCCATTTTCAATGGGTTCAGGCACTAACCATGCAACATATAGACTGGAAAGCTAGTACAAACACATTTGTGTGTGTGTAGAGCACGAAATTCAGAAATCCCAAAAACTTAAAATCTTGTCAATCTTGCATCGGACACGCAGGCAACCAACAGTCACATAAACGCATAAATGCATCTATTCATAAACAAAATTGTGCAACTGTGCGTGCATGACAAGTCCAAAAAATTTTAAATGCACACACGCCAACACTTATGTAGGTACCCTAACCAACAATACGAGCTGAATTGCAAGAATTACGAATAGACGCTGCAACTCTTTTGAATATTTTATATTACCCGTCCCTTCAAAAGGGAAGAAATGCGTCCAAAATTTGAGAAATATTGAGTTTGTTGCTTGTGGGGACACCTCCACTCATATACATGTCGAGGGGGCCGTAGGGTCAGAATTTTTCACACTTTGAGCAGCGAGCCCCGTCCCCTTCGTTGGTGCCATAGTTTCATTTTTAAGCGTTTGTTAAATATTCTGTTCTGTGCTCTTTCAATATTTTACCAAGACTGACTACCGACTTCTTTTTTGCATGCGCCGTTTGCTTATGACACATTTGCCATCCTGCTCTTCCGCACACCCTTCGCAAATAGATAGTGCAGTCTCACTCACATTCTTCTTCGGTTCATGTTAGGCACGGGTCTCACTCAGTGAAAGAATTAACAGTTAGTCCTCTCACCGACTCTCAGTGATATAAGAAATACAAGTCGACAATGACAGTTACTCTGTTTTCTCTATTCTTCTTTCTTTTTATTTCGACTCATACAATATTCATGCTGCTGTACTTAAATTCGAATAACAATAACAATAACAATAGCAATGCTCCGAAACGGCCAATTCTGACAATTACACGTCCTCGTGTATAAATTTAGCAATTCATGTTGATATGCTCTGCTCAAGTGTTCTTTCGCCTTTCTTTTAATCAATGTTAAAATAATCTTTACAACTTATTTGATAGCCAAATCATACAGATGAATGTCCAGATAGCTCACCAAGTCTACCTACATATGTTTCTCGAAGAGGCCTTTTGATCATGACGTTACACATTTATGCGCATGTTTCAACGCTAGTACCTTCACTGGCACTGTCTCTTGCGTCTGTTTCAACGCCAACACCTGTACCTTCACTGGTACCAATTGCGTCTGTTTCAACGCTATTACTCATCATATCCTCATCCATCTCCGCAGAAACTGTCTCGACCGGTAACGCTCTTAAACACTCATGAGGATACTTGTAGGTTCGCTTGCTTGTTAATGACTTCAAACAATATCGGTCTCCTTCAAGTACTTCTGTTATGACAAATGGGCCTTTAAATTTGGGATCTAGTTTGGTCTGATTACTCTCTTCACACTTGAGCAGAACATGATCACCCACTTTATGGTTTACAACGTTTGCTTTGCCTTTATCGCTTCTGTTCTTATCATAACAGGTATTATTCTCTATATTATCTTTTGCTTGTGCTCTTAGATTTTGTAGATTATCATATTTTTCATCAACAATGTTCGATAGCATCCCTAATGGTCTCACATCTTTTCCAATTAAAAGCTGTAACGGACTAAACTTAGTGACCCGATTGACTGTGCAATTTATTGCTAACTGTACCTCTTTTAATGCCTCTTGCCACGAACGTTGGCCCGTCTCTACCGCTGTTAGTAAACTTTTAAGTGTACTCATTACGCGTTCGACCTGTCCATTTGCTCGACTAGCTCCTGTGGCAATTAAATGCAACTCGATATTATGTGCAGAGCAAAATTCCTTAAACCCAGATCCTGCAAAGCATCGTCCCTGATCTGCTATGATACGGGATGGTACACCAAACAAGGAAATAACCACCTTCAGTGATACTATACAATTAGCTGCATCTATCTTCAGTGTATGGTGCAAATAAACGTACTTTGTAAACGCATCTACAAAGACTATAACATACTCTTTTTGGTCGTTCTTGCCACTTAGTTTACCGGTGATGTCTACATGTACCGTATGCCGGGGTATTTCGATTTTAGGAATCGGATGCATCTTTTGTTGAATTTTCCAGATTGCGGTTTCGATAACTTGCATGTGATGCAATTATCAACAAACTTTCGTACGTATTTCGTCATACCTTCAAACCAGTAACAACTTTACACTTTTTCGAGGGTCTTTTCTCAACCAAGGTGCATTATAGCCTCATGAATGTGGTTTATGACAGCCCATCTATAAGATCTTGGAACTACAGGTAACCAACGGGTTCTACCATTTCTTTGAATTTTACGATACAGCAAGCCTAGTCTCAACTCATACGTACTGGCAACATTCTCGTTTAATTCATAGTTTTTTAGTTTAGAGATTAAAGATGTCATTTCGAGATCTCGTTGCTGTTCAGCTATAAGCCAGGTGTCACTTAGTTCAGTTAAATCTACGCGCATTTCAGGAGCTTTGACAGCAAACTGTAGCTTTTCTGTTATTGGGTTTCTTGAGAAGAAGTCTTCATGCGTCATGCGTTTTCCCTTTCTATACACAATATCGAATTCAAAAGATTGCAAGTACAACCACCATCGATATACCTTGTCATCTAACTCAATCTTTTGTTGACTTGCCTTTAAAGAGTTACAGTCAGTATATACTGTGAATTTGATACCTTTTAAATAATGTTGATAATATTTTACTGCGTTAAATACTGCCAAGGTTTCCAAAAAATATGAGTTATACCTTGAATCAAAAT
This sequence comes from Drosophila borealis, assembly GCA_035045885.1. NCBI lineage: Eukaryota > Metazoa > Arthropoda > Insecta > Diptera > Drosophilidae > Drosophila > Drosophila borealis. The sequence continues at coordinate 217,559 of JAWNOR010000052.1, read as the reverse complement.
TTCTCTGCCTATTATAACATCGTGTTTCAAATATTTGTCCATAACGACATGGAATAACATTTCCAAAATAAAGTCATTAATGGTTACATTGGTCAAAATTTGCGTGGAGCTACATACAGAATCGTTTCCAATACCCTTAAGCATTACTACGTTAAAAAGTTTTTCTCCAGAGAATTTTCCAGCTGCGCTTTCCGTAATGAGTGAACACTCGGCTCCAGAGTCAAAACAAAAATCAACGAACTCACCAGAATGAACGAGCATACCTTTTGGTTCCATTACCGAACATATGTTCACTCTCTTTTCAGTGCTTTGTCCAGTCGAATGGCACCCAGTAGAAATGTGTCCAGCCTGTCCACACTTGTAGCATATTACGTTGGATTTTTGCTCTTTTGGCCTCATACCAATGCCTCCAGCATGCCCGCTTCCCAATGGTTGTGATTCGCGATTTTTCTTCTGGCGGCAATCTGCGGTATTGTGCCCTGTCTTTCCACAATAATGGCAAACGATGTTTGAAAACTTCTGCTTCTTCCTTTCAGGTCCCACAGTAGGTTCTGCTTTCGAAGTCTCTTGACGCTTTCATATACCTGCAACTGTTGCTGTAATTCGCTTCGCAACTTGATGTTTGTGGTGCACACAAGCTTTTTTAGTCTGCTGTCCAGTTGCGCAGTATGCGCAAGCACAACTGACACCAACAATTCCTCCAGCTCCATATTTTTCATTTTCCAGTTCTCCAGTCCCTGGGCGTCCGTCTAGCAGCTTAAGAAATGTTGCTGTGGTTGTCTCTACGCCGACAAATCTTTGCGTAAAAAGTTGCTTGAACTCAACCCAAGTCATGCCAGGAAAACAGATTTGTGAAAGCCATTGCGATGCACTGCCCTCCAAAGCTTTACTGAGGGCAATCACGAGCGCACAACCCTAAAGTGGATTTTCAATAAAAATCATATCGGCCATAATACTCCAAGCACATGCATCAGCACCGGTAGCTTCGGGATTGTATTTTGGTAAAAACACCGTCTTTGACTCACGAGGCGTTGCGCTAGCCTGCACTGCTCGCAGCAACTCAATAAAATTTCTATTTTGTTGCTCCAAAATTTGACACAACTGAGAGTAAGGAGGATCCAATCCCACTTCTGATGTCGAAGCGGCTGTAGGGTCAGAATTTTTCACACTTTGAGCAGCGAGCCCCGTCCACTTCGATGGTGCCATAGTTTTATTTTTAAGCCTTTGTTAAATATTCTGCGTCTGTGCTCTATCAATATTTTACCAAGACTGACTACCGACCTCTTTTTTGCATACACGCACGCCTGTCGCCAAAATCTATTAGAAATACAAGTCGACAATGACAGTTACTCTGTTTTCTCTATTCTTCTTTCTTTTAATTTCGACTCATACAATATTCATGTTGCTGTACTTAAATTCGAATAACAATAACAATAGCAATGCTCCGACATACATTTAACCGATCTTTAGACATAATGAAAGAGCATTGAGAGCACTGAGAGTAAGCCAAAGCTGTTTCCTATAGTGGTAGCGAAATCAAAAACAACGATGCTGTTCTACCTCACAAATCATATGTATTTTTTACTCTCTTGCTTTCTGAGCAGATGGACCAGATGTTAGCAATTTTGAATGTCCACATTCATTGTACTGGATGTCTAAGCAATATGTTGTTTTGTTAGTGATATAAGGCAAAAAAATAACAAAATTCAAAGCACAAAAGTAAAACAAAAAGACAACACTAAAATTCGGCAAATATAACGCTGTCAATTAATTCTTTGCAAACTGAAAATCCAATTTGAAATAGAGCCGAAGCTATCTAACGGTACTTCCAATTCGAAGAACATTGAAAATTTCTTAAAGAAGCGCCTGGGGAAACGGAGCCCAACTAACAAAAAACGCCCTTATCAAGGCCATTTAAGAAGAATAGATAAAAATACCTAAAATGTATGACCAGCATAAGCTTATTCAGTCTATGTCTCGTCGTCTGCGGGCTGTAATGGATGCTCATAGCACTGACTATATAATGCATCGATATGTCAAACAGCGGAATATTCGGATCCCGATAAATCGTCAACGACTGAGCCCCATGGGTGCCCGCGACCATATTAGTGTGCCCAGATAGAGTAAGACTGCTGAGAGAGGCAGCCGTACGCCGGCCTCGAAAGCCGAATGTTCAGTATGAAGCCGCATCTCGCTCAGCGCTCAACGTCGCTGCGGCTGATGCTGTTTCGTAAGAGGGTATAATGTATTTGTGCAAATGTATGTAACAGGCAGAAGGAAGCATCTCCGACCCCATAAAATGTATATATTCTTGATCAGCATCAATAGCCGAGTCGATCTAGCCATGTCCGGTATGTATGAACGCAAGAATCTCAGAACCTATAAGAGCTAGAGAGCTAGTTCCCGCGCAGATCGAGTTTGTTTCCGATATTCGATAACTTGCCCCGTTTTCAAGTAGTCGATAAAAATCGATATCGAAATCATGTTTTTTTTTAACAATTTTGGTAAATAATAAGCACTAAACTCACCAAACTTGACATTTTGCTTCTAGAATTGTACAAATTTATCAAGTATCTTTCACTTAGTGTTGAAATAAGAGGGTTCAGGGTATCCCCTAGTCGGGAGCTCCCGACTAGAACCTCTTACTTAATATACCCTGAACCCATTAAAAATGGGTAAGAAGGGTATAATGTTTTATCCAAGTAATCGAAAAAAATCGATATCGAAATTCTGTTTTTTTTTTTTAACAATTTTGTTAAATTATAAGCGCTAGAGTCACAAACTTGACATGTAGCTTCTAGAACAGTATATATATATCAAGTATCTTTTTAAAGCTATCACTAAACCGAGTGGTCAATTTTGCACTGGAAGCCATGGAGGACAATGAATATGTGCTGGCAGTGTTCTTGGATACTTAACAAGCCTTCGATAGAGTATGGCACCCTGGACTTTCCAGCAAATTAAACAGCCACTTAACGCTACAATTGATCCAGTTAGCGAGTAGCTTCTTGAAGGATAGAACATTTTGTGTAGTCCTCGATGGTGAAAATTCGACAAATCGAGCCATATGCGCCGGAGTCCCACAAGGCAGCGTCTTCGGTTCCACTCTCTACACAGTATACACAGCTGACATGCCAACAACCAGCTCGGTTTCAGCAGTGGACAGGGAGGATGTCCTTATTGCCACGTATGCAGATGACACTGCTGTGCTGATCAGAAGTCCTTTAATAGGCACTGCAATAAAGGCGTTACAATAATACCTGTGTAGCTTCGAAACATGGGCCCTAGAATGGAATATCAGCATCAATAGTAGAAAATGTGCAAATGTCACATTTGGTACTAGGAGAGAGTCCTGTCCAGAGGTAATGTTGCTCGTCTCCACTTTAAGGCATGAACCCGCACACAAATACCTCGGAGTCATTTTGGACAGAAAGCTCACGTTCACCAGACATGTCACGATGGTTCAACAAACAGTTTTGTCTAAAGCTACAAAGATGACATGGCTACTTTTTGCTAAAAACAAGCTTTCGCTTAAAAGCAAAGTAAGGATTTACAAATCAATACTGACTCCTATATGGACCTATGCACTGCACATGTACGGGATTGCCGCAAAATCCCACCTCAACATAATAAGAGTAGCGCAGAGCAAAATTCTTAGAAGCATAATTAATGCTCCTTGGTGCATGCGTACCAGGGACATCGAGAGAGACCTAGGAGTTCCCAAAGTAGGAGACGTAGTCCGTCAGCATGCCAAAAGATACTTTGAGCCCATTCGTTCCCATCCCAACCCTCTAGCAAGGCGCCTAACTTCTCTTGGAAGAACAAGAATAAGGTGCCCTATCTGTCTGTCTCTCTTAGGCCAAAAAGAGAAGACTTAAACGGTGCAATCCACTGGATCTACCTAACAGGGTCCTATAAGACATATCTCTTTGATAAAATATATAATATAATAAATAATCTGCAGAATTTAAAAATAAAACTTTTCGCTTTATAGCTTTACTAGCGGGTATAACCCAGCCTTGCCCGTGGCACGTATGTTATAAAATCAATGTTTTAAAAAAGCTTTGAAAATGATTTTGAAACTTATCGGACGGGAATCAAATAACATTTATGCAAATCGGACAAAACTTAAAATTCACCAAAAAATCTTTGAAATGCATTTTCCACCTAAGGAGTTTACATTTTGCGAAAAATGTGAAACACGCCTCAATTGATTTTTCCTATAGATCTTTGGAAATAAATTTGAACACAAAACGTCATCCACCAAATCTTCGAACCCCATTTGCACCAAGGAGGGATGGATTTTTTAAAAGTGTGAAACACCCCTCAAATGAATTTTAACATAGATCTTAGAAAATAAGTTTGGGGCCGATCGGATCGTAAAGAAAAAACTTTCATACAACCATTTTCCGCCAATTGACCACTGTTGCGGGTGGGATTTCCCAAATCGCTGAAATACGTATTTATTAAGTTCTTATGTAGAGCTTTGAAAATAAGTTTGAAGCAAATCGGACACAACTTAAAACTTCGCCCAAAAAATCTTTAAATCGCACTCCCCCCGAAGAAGTTTGAATTCTGCTAAAAGTGTAAAACACGTCTCAAATGAGTTTTCTTATAGATCTATGAAAATGAATTTGAGCACGAAACGTTCCCCACCAAATCGTTGACATCCATTTCCACCAAGGAGGAATGGATTTTCCTAAAAGTGTGAAACACACCTCAAATGAATTTGACAAAGATCTTTGAAAATTAGTTTGAGGCCGATCAGATGGTAAACAAAAAACTTTTATACAACTTTTTTCCGCCAATTTACCACTGTTGCGGGTGGAATTTTCCAAATCGCTGAAATACGTATTTATTAAGTTCTTATGTACAGCTTTGAAAATAAGTTTGAAGCAAATCGGACGCAACTTAAAACTTCGCCCAAAAAATCTTTAAATCGCATTCCCTCCGAAGAAGTTCGAATTCTGCGAAAAGTGTGAAACACGTATCAAATGATTTTTCTTATAGATCTCTGGAAATGAATTTGAGCGCGAAACGTCACCCACCAAATCTTTGACCTCCATTTCCACCAAGGACGAACGGATTTTCCTAAAAGTGTGAAACACCCCTCAAATGAATTTGAACAAAGATCTTTGAAAATAAGTGTGGGGCCGATCGGATGGTAAACAAAAAATTTTCATACAACCGTTTTCCGCCAATTTACCACTGTTGTGGGTGGAATTTTTCAAATCGCTGAAATACGTATTTATTAAGTTCTTATGTAGAGCTTTGAAAATAAGTTTGAAGCAAATCGGACACAACTTAAAACTTCGCCCAAAAAATCTTTAAATCGCACTCCCCCTGAAGAAGTTTGAATTCTGCTAAAAGTGTAAAACACGTCTCAAATGAGTTTTCTTATAGATCTATGAAAATGAATTTGAGCACGAAACGTTCCCCACCAAATCGTTGACATCCATTTCCCCCAAGGAGGAATGGATTTTCCTAATAGTGTGAAACACCTCAAATGAATTTGACAAAGATCTTTGAAAATTAGTTTGAGGCCGATCAGATGGTTAACAAAAAAGTTACATACAAATGCTTTTCGCGATTTTTCCACACTTGCGGGTGGAATTTCCCGAAACCCTGTCTTAACGTGCACCTACATCACATAAGGTAACTACAGAAAATTTCAGTTTCTTAGCTCTTACGGTTTGGGCTGTGCGTTGATCACCAATCAGTCAGTCAGGACAATATATAGATATACACCTTAATTAGAAGGAAGTCTTGTTAAATTTTTTCCCCCATATATAACTAGCTAAAGCTGCCATATTAGGTAGTAGTGATTTTGTCAACAATAAAATAATTATTTGTTTGGCTGGCACGAGGTCCGAGCATTGACACATTAAACACATTGGTAAACAGGATGGACAACTCATTCAAAATTAAGTGGTATATGAAACCCATAGCCTCTAGACGAATACTGAACTTTAACTCTAACCACCCAAAAAGTATAATTATAAATACAGCACTAAGCTGTATGAGAATAATGACAAACATGTCGGACGCAATATATCATAAAGAAATTGAACACGAAATAAAAAAGGATTGACCATAAACGATTTCCCAAAGAATATAATTAGAACATTAGAACAAGCCAACAGAATCTACAAAAAAATATATAAAACTCTAATATAATAATAATATTTACCACGATTATCGGAACGGCACACAAACTCAGACTGCTATAACAGACAAAAAATGAAAGTAGCCCACAAGCTAACAAATCCGTTACAAAAATTCTTTAATAATACAAAGGCAAAAATACCAACGTTGGATAAAAGTAACGTCATTTACAAAGTATCATGTGGCAGGGACAACAACAATATTTGCAACAGCGTGTACATCTGCACAACAAAATCCAGGCTAAAAACAAGAATATCCCAACACAAATCGGACTTCAAATTAAGACATCAATAAAATATATTAACAAGAGGTTCTAGTCGGGAGCTCCCGAATAGGGGCTACCCTGAACCCTCTTCTTCCAACACCAAATGCAGCTCGCGCTACGCGCTCGTTTGATTTAGTAAAGAAAAATGAAAATAGAAAAAAACAAGTAAGAGGTTCTAGTTGGGAGCTCCCGACTAGGGGATACCCTGAACCCTCTTCTTCCAACACCAAATGCAGCTCTGGCTACGCGCTCGTTTGATTTAGTAGTAATAAAGAAAAATGAAAATAAAAAAAAAAAAATATTGTTCCCTTGGCAGGGTTCGAACTCGCAACTAACCGCACCACCTACCGCTGCCTCTACTCAAGGGCCACACCAATAATTGAGTCTTCATGAGAAAAAAACCATTAAAATAGCAGCAATGACAACAATACAATCGCAATTGCAATGCTGCTGATAGAATTCAAAGCAGACGCGCGTGAATGTGTGTGTGTGTACATGTATACAGAAATTCTTGGAATTTGCGCAGCAGCTATGCTGTTAACACGTGCGCGCATAACTTTTGTGTTTCCTAACCGATCTTAATGCAGTTTTCGACAGTACATCTTATTGTAGTATAGAATAAAGAATATTTGTGTATTCTCAAAAATTCAATTGCATATAAATTGTGGCCTAAATTGATGGCAATACAAGTTGGATAATTAACTTGATTTATAGCTTTATGGTAGTAGCGGGGAGGTGGCGATAGGTATAAAATGAAAGAAACTTGATATATATACTATTCTAGAAGCTACATGTCAAGTTTGGTGACTCTAGCTCATATTATTTGCCGAAATTGCTCAAAAAACAGGATTTCGATATCGATTTTCATCGATTGCTTGGAAACGGTGCAAGTTATCGAATATCGGAAACGAACTCGAGCTGTGCGGGCATTAGGAGGACCTACAGCTAAAATTTCGAGTCTCTAACTCTTATAGGTTCTGAAATCCTTGCGTTCATACATACGGACAGACGGACGGACGGACATGGCTAGATCGACTCGGCTATTGATGCTGATCAAGAATATATACACTTTATGGGGTCGGAGATGCTTCCTTCTGCCTGTTACATACATTTGCACAAATACAATATACCCTGTTTACCCATTTTTAATAACATAATAAACACACCAAACAACAGACGACTAAACTACAAAACGGACACCGAAAACTGCGCTCCCTTATACAAATATGTATTGAACTGCCAAATAGTTTCAACCTCCACGACAAAGAGCGTATACGTGTAAAACAAGGTGTTTTTTAAATTGTTTAAGTAATTGCTTAATTTTATTTAATGCATTTTAATGTTAATAGTGTTTTATTTTTGTGTTAGTGCCCTGAGGACTGTCATCATATAATATAACTCATTGTTCTTACCACTGATCATATAGCTATGGAGTTTTTCAATAAACTACACATATCGAGAAAAATTGATAATGGCGTTATCAAGTGTAATTAAAGCTACAGAAAAAAGTTAAGAGAGGTTTACTCACCTTGCATGCACCGATCAAAGTTCAATAGTTTATTTTCGGGCTTTCCAGTAATTTAATTAAGAGCGTTCAGTAATAAATCGTCATGGTTTATCAGTACAGTTTTAAAGTCTGCTTTGACATAATTTACACCAGTGGTATGGACATGGGTACGAGTGTGCAACAAATCCCAGCCAAATCCGCGCTAGTGTACAGCAAACGCCTAGCGTGTCAAAAAGATAAGCAATTGATTATAAAGTTTCTTATCACTTTTAGCCAGGGACTGTATCTATGTATATGAAAATATATTTATAAATTTCTTGCGCGAAAGCGTTTGGCGTCGATGTGGACAACACCTCAAGTGGTCACTTTAGCCTATAAAAGCTATTGAGTCGATTGGCTATACAATTAGTTACCCGCTCGCGCAATTGGCACGCATCTCCAATTACCTTGTGAATAGCAAGAACCATGGCGCAGCACCATAAACTGGGCCTGCTAAAAGCAACGTTGCTTTTGCTGCTGGCCACTTTGATTGAAGCTTACTCAAATAATAGCAGAGAATTGCTTACTGGATATTCGACACCAATGCAGACTAGCCTGTCCTATCAATTCTTTGCTTTAGCCACACAAAAGGCTTATACCACTGGCAGTTATATGGTGCGAAGTGACTCCAAGGATTCGCTTAATAATCGACTCTACGATGATGCTCTCTGCGATAGGGACGTAGCACGAATACGTGACGCCATCGACAACATGGAGGAGTGGGCTCTAGAATGTAAGTAAGCTAAGTATCATATTTAACTTGCACCCAGAACATGGGTAAAAAACAAATATAAAACGATATCTAGGTACACCAACACCTCTCCGAGTAAGACTCGAATTTGGCATATGGATATTGTCCCCCATTTGATAATCAAGGTTTTAAATGTAGGATATATCTAACCCCTATGCCCGGTATTTGAAAATATACGTAATGTAACTACATTTTTATACCGCGTGCCTATTTCCATTGGATAACATAGGTAAAGAAATATGTGACCATAAAAAATATATATAAATTATCCGCTGTTGAGGGTCAATTGTAGTATATCTTATCAAGTCTGTTTGTCTGTCTGTTTGGAAACATAGATTTCTAAAATTGGATGCGGTCAATTTTGAATGTTTTCATATGCCTCATTCGCTACTTACTAAACAAATGAAGTAAAAGGCTCTAACTGGGATTGCCCAAACTGCCTTTGCATATATATGTATGTATAGAAGCGCAAACACACGCTGCGCACCTTATACTGCGGCATGTTTCTTCGTCGCTTTGCCACACCTATTATTGCCACATCTTTATGACATTCTGGAAGCATATGCGTATGTATATGTCCCTGAGAGCAACGCGTTCATATATTCTTTCTGATTAAGTATATGTACATATACCTCATGGAGTTGTAGAATCCCATTGAGAGCAAAACAAGTAAGAGTGCTCTAGTCGGGAGTGCCCGAATAGGAGATACTCTGAACCTTCTTCTTCCAAAACTTAAAACATCTCGCGCTAACCACTTGCCTGCTTAAGTTTTACCGATTAAGTGGGTAAGGATAAACAACTAGCTTTATTAAAATAAAAAATTATTTTGATGCTTCTCAAGAATATATATAGACTTTTTGAGGTCGAAAATGCTTCCTTCTGTCTGTCACGTACATTCCACAAAAATATTATACACTTTTTAGCCATTTTCAATGGTTGCAGAATAATCAGCTTCATAGCTTCTATGGTTTGAGCTGTGAGTTGACTACCAATCTCCCAGACAATCACGCAAAGAGTATTTTTTATTAATACACAGAGATTTACTAGAATTAAAATGAATCATATTACTTATTATGATTTTTGGTTTTTTCGTCACTGCAACCCAATCCATTTTCTTTTGCGTGCGCTCAATTGGCTTGATTAGTGATTCTGTTTGCATAACCTTGTAAATAATCAATCAGCATTTACTAAGTGCAGCAATGGAGCAGTCAATGATGGTATAGAATTAGTGTTCCTATACTATAGGCGTATAAATTAGGTAATTGAGGCCTGTTTTGGTTGTTCTTGAGGCTCATTCATAAGTTATCAAAAACTTTAATGGCGCATCGTAAATCAAAATTCAAATCTAAATTGTTGAGCACCATATACTCGTAAACTATTATGAACGATTAGATTTGGATAATTAGATTATGATGCAACATTTTCATGTCATATTATAAGCAAAATACTAATTTAAATCTTGTCCAGACTAAAATTTTTATTAATTGAACATAGTGTCATTGTGATAATACTGAGTATTAAGATTCTGGCCATTTGACAGTTTAATTTAAATCCTATCTGAAATTGTGCCAATGATTGCAAAATATCGTTATTGACTTGTCAAAATCAATTGAATACCCAAAGTATTATGGTATATGACGTGAAAAATATGGCAGACTTGGGATTCACTGTACTTAGTTTAACTTAAATATATATGTACATACATATGTATATATGTCGAAGTCTGAGTATTATCCTCCATTGCGTAGATTTATAGAGCGCAGCGAGTTTCGATCCGTATGCTAGCTGACTTAAGAAGCATCTAACTTCAACGTTCTTCTATTTCCCTTAATATACCACCGAGCCATACTCGGCAACAGCGTTGCTGTCGCCCCTCTCTAAGGGATCCTAGCAAAACGACAAAAATGCCCACAGAACAGACGCATCATAACATATGACCACTAACCAAATAACATATATACTGGTCAAACCGTATATTTGGTGGTGACAATCGTTTTTTTTGCGGCTGGTCCAAAGTCGCCTTCGTTTTTGTTCGGGTTCGAGACATGCCCGCATGCTCTCACAGCAAGAGAGTAAGAATACGTATGACCTGTGTCGTGGAACGTCAACGTCTGTCTTTTTACTCGCTTACTCTACAGGAAACTGCTTTGGCTTACTCTCATCCATATGATTTGTGTCGGTGGCATTTCTTCCCTTTTGAGGGGACGAGTAACATGAAATAATGAAAGGGTTTGACAAGTCGATGCGAAATTCTTTCATTTTAGCATTTATGCGCATGTGTGTCTGTTGGTCCCTGCCTGCCTGTCCGATGCAAATTTGACAATATTTTTGGATTTCTGATTTTCGACCTCTACACACACACAGACACAAATGTGTGTGAATGGGCAGATCATGCGCACAAAATTTCTTCTTTTTATGATTTAGGGTTTGAATTGATGAATGAATGATGTCCCCTTATTACCTGCAGCAGCCCGTTGGGCCGAAAGGGTTAACTTTTGGCAAGCACCTGCACCTGCATATGTAGGTCAAGTGACTGATCACTTAAATAATTTTATGACCAGCGGATACTTGTGCAAAAATTAAAGTCTTCAATTATATAGGTATTTTATATATTAATGATTTTATTGACATCATATTTAAGTTATTCAATTCAAACCTTAAATTATAAAAAGAAGAGCGCGCGTCAAACGCCTGCCAATAATGATTTTTGTTTATTTTTCTATTAAGTGTAGAGCCTGTACAATCATAATTTAGTACCTTAACAACACATGGATGGCAAATGTAATTAAAAACCGAACCCCATACCGTGCCAATAATGATATTTTAAAATGTTGCCCCCATGATCAGCCCATTCACTCACATTTGTGTCTGTGTGTGTGTGTGTGTGTGTGTAGAGCTCGAAATTCAGAAATCCCAAAATACATATTGTCAAATATTGCAAGGAATAGGCAGGCAACCAACAGACGCACAAACGCATAAATGCTTCTATTCATATACAAAATATGCAAGTATGCGTGAATAGCAAGTCCAAAAACTTTTAAATGCACACATGCCAACGCTTAGGTACCCTTTCGAACACGAACGAGCTAAAATTAAAGAATTTCGGATCGACTTGGCAAACCCTTTCGTTATTTCATATTACGTCGGACACATGAACACACAAGCATTTAAACTGTACATAGACATAAAGAGAGTATTGAGAGCACTGAGAGTAAGTGCGAGCGAGATAAAAAAACAGCGATGCCGTTCTATGTTACAAATCATATGGAAGAGAGTAAGCCAAAGCAGTTTCCTGTAGTGGGAGCGAGATAAAAAACAGCGATGCCGTTCTATCGCACAAATCATATGGAAGAGAGTAAGCCAAAGGAGTTGCCTGTAGTGTGAGCGATCAAAAAATGTCATGTATATATCTTACTCGCTCGTTGGACCAGATGCATATTTTTTTTGGTGACCAAAAATTTTCTACGGCATATCATGTTTTTTGGTATAATGTAAAATCGCATTCAGTACGCGCCAAAATATACATAAATACATACATACATATGTGAAAATAATTCCCAAAAACTTCGAATCTTGTCAAATTTGCATCGAATACGCAGGCAACCACGCAGGCAGACAAGCGCATAAATGTTTGTATGTAAATAAAATCTTGTGTTAGTGTGCGTGCATAGCCGGTTCAAATAAGTTTCCATGCTCACATTTCTGACCTCATAAAGTGTACCATATGCATACATATATTCTCGATGAGCATAAATATTATGTATGCGTGTGTATGTATGAACTCAAAGATCTCAAAACATACATATTAGGTTTAGTGTATCCCCTAGTCAGGAACTTCCGACTAGAGCCTCTTTCTTGTTATACCCTGCATCCATGGAAAATGGGTAAAAAGAGTATATAGTTTTTGTGCAAATGTATGTGACAGGCAGAAGGAAGCACCTCCCACCCCATAAAGTATATATGTACATATATTCCTGATCAGCATCAATAGTCGAGTCGATCTTGCCATTTCTGACCGTCCGTCCGTATGTATGAACGCAAGGATCTCAGAACCTATAACCTATAACAGAAAAACTTGAACTCCCGGGATTCGGGAACTCCCGACTAGGGGAAACGAATTAAAATAGCAGCGCATGTGTGCTTTTGCGATAAAAGGAAAGATACTAGGTATACATAGGCTATTCAAGAATCTGCATGTCAAACTTGGTGACTCTAGCTTTAAAAATCTAAGAGATACATATGCTCAAAAAACAGGATTTCGATATCGATTGCTTGGAAACGGGGAAAGTTATTGATTTTCGGAAACAAACCCATACAGCGCGGGCACTAGGAAGACCTACGTTCAATTTCAAGTCTCTACGTCTTATAGTTTCTGAGATCCTTGCGTTCATACATACTGACGGACGGACAGACTATTTTTTTCGATTGCTTGGAAACGGAGAAAGTGATTGATTATCAAAACCAAACTCGTGCTGCGCGGTAAAACCTTTCGAAATTTCAAATCTCTAGCTCTAGTAGGTTTTTATACTCTTGCGTTAATGTATACGGACAGACGGGAGGACAGACAGATTAACATGGCTAGATCGACTTGACCATTAATGCTGACCAAGAATAAATTCTTCCTGCCTGTTACATACATTAACACAACACCATTATACACATTTTATCCATTTATAATGGGTTCGTGGCATACAAAACCTTGGCCATGGTTATGGCAGGTAATACCCGCTTGGTTATTTATATTTATTATTCTGATTAAACAAATTAATTAGAATAAAAACAATTTTATTCCTTTTAGTCCCAGATACGTGGGGTCGCCTGCCAGTCGGTTTCTTTTGGGGCCATCTCATTAGCATGGGCCAATACGAAGAGTGCGTAGCGGCGTCAGCAACCTACGGCAATGACCTACGTGGCCAGTATTGTTTGGCACGTTTAAATATAACCCAGTTCTACAGCAAAGTAAAGCGCCGGCATGAGGAATTTTCTCGCATTAGTTACAAGCAAACGGATCCTGAGATCTTTGAATTAGGATTATGTGTGCCCAGTACATGCAGTGCTGAAAAAACCGATTCACTTCTTAAGTACGCAATTTCACATTTTTATGGAAATGATGTCATCGATCTTGACTTTCAAATGGTTCAGGAAAAATGGTGTAAATATGATGCACCGGTCGAATTTCGCGGTGTGGATATATTTGCCATGTGAGTATTTATCTATATCTATATCTATATCTATATCTATATCTATATCTATATCTATATCTATATCTTTATCTATATCTACATATATCTATATCTATATCTATATCTATATCTATATCTATATCTACATATATCTATATCTATATCTATATCTATATCTATATCTATATCTATATCTATATCTATATCTATATCTATATCTATATCTATATCTATATCTATAAATTTATCTTTATCTATATCTATATCTATATCTATATCTATATCTATATCTATATCTATATCTATATCTATATCTATATCTATATCTATGTCAATAACTATAACTATAAATATAACTATAACTATAACTATATCTATATCTATATCTTTATATTTATCTGTATGTACATATAATTTCTATGGTTATCAGTGTTATCATTAAAACAAGCCAAATTTCCGATCGATTGTTCTTATGCTAGTAGAGTATATAATGTAGTCGGATGTTAACAAAATTACGCTCATAGGCGCGGAGCATAGTTAAGTTCGAAATTCTTGGTTTGGCCAACAATTCTTTTCTTAAAGAAAAAGTTTTTTGTATAACTCGATATTGTTCATCACGTCCTATCACAGATATTTAATAATGTTTGCAGTAAGGCACATAGCAAAGCTTGTAATTGCCAACTTTTATTAAGACATATTTTTTTTTTAATCACAAAGTGACAAGTATTATATTTATGATAATAAACATCGGCCGACCCTACATATTGGATCATCAATATATTCTAAAGTTACAAAGTACGGTAACTCCTTCTCTGATACCTGCTCCCAGGTGAGCTTTTTAACATTTTTCCTGATGATAGTATACCCTAATATACATCGAAAGCTTAAGTCCCTAGGTACAATAGTGAGCACTTGCTGAATGTTAGACATTCTGATTAAGCCTTACTGTAAGTGCACACTAATAGAGCTTTAGTGGAAAAAAAAACAGCTTAGAAAGTTGTACCGAGAAAAGATCGTCCGATCTACTTCAAACTCTTTTTTAAACCCTAAATATGCCTTCACTAAACACACACAGAATCCGGATATAAAAAAAAACGATTTAAAGGGCGTTGGAAAATACTTTCTCTAAAAATAGGCGTTAGACGAAATAAATTTAATTTGATAGCATTCTAATAAAGAGAGATAAAGATTAACATTGAGTTGTCTATTATCGAGGTATAGAATAACGTTGTCAACAATATGACGAACATAATGTAATTTTTTATCACACTGGGAGCACACTTTACGAAGTCGGAACTTTTCGACTGCAACATTCTTAAGTACTTTGAACTCGAAATAATATTAAACTTTTCACGCAGCGTTTTTTTTTCGCTGATAATATTTTTCTTGCTAGCCAGCAGCGTTTACGATTTTGTGCAGACCCGCAAGGGTGGTAAGTATTTATTTATTGAACATGTCGTCAATAATTGCTCGAAATCTTGTGTCTTGCAGCACCTAAAAGACCGCTTTATATAGCCTTCTCGGTACTGCACAATGCACCGAAGATTTTCACTGTCAAAAAGATTAACAGTCCAAATGTTATCCACTGCCTAAACGGTCTGCGTTGCTTTAGTATGATGTGGGTTGTCTTTGGGCACGGCTACATGACTTTCTACGATCTGCCACACATAAATCGCAACAAATACTATACGTGGTTGGAAACGCCTTACTCTATGCTTGTACAGAATGGCTCCCTCTGCGTGGATACATTCTTTTTCATGTCTGGCCTATTGATGTGTTGGGGCGCATTTCGAGAGATGGAGCGCACCAAGGGCAAGCTGAACATCCCGATGATGTACTTCCATCGCTATATCCGTCTTACACCAGTTGTCGCTGTCGTGGTTTTGTACATTATGTCACTGTATCGCTATTCCGGTGCCGGACCCATGTGGTTTAAGCTGGGTACGCAAGACCAACGCTGTGCGGACACATGGTGGGCCACACTCCTTTATGTGCAGAACTATGCCTTTCCCTACAGCATTGTAAGTAAGACACTTGTTTGGGATCTTTTTCTACCCTGAACCCATTAAAAAGGGTTCATGGTTTTGCAACTGAATGTAACAGGCAAAAGGAAGCATCTCCGACTCTTGATCAACATCAATAGCCGAGTGGATTTATCTACGTCCGTCTGTGTGTCCATCTGTCCGTATGTATGAACGCAAGGATGTCAGAACCTACAAGAGCTAGAGACTTGAAATTGAATTGAACGCAGGTTTTCCTAGTTTGTTTGTTTCCAAGCAGTCGATAAAAATCGATATCGAGATCCTGTTTTTGAGCAAAGCTCTTAGGTTTTAAAAGCTGGAGTCTCCAAACTTGACATGTAGCTTCTAGAATAATATACATATATATGTATATATATCAAGTATGCTTCTCTCTTTAGCTATCGTCACTCCCCGCCACCTCTCCATATCTATAAATCAAATATATAAAACAATTGATCTACCCACTAATTTAAGCCACAATTTTAAAGCAATTGTCTTTTTGAGAATGTATACACACACACACACACACACACACACACACACACACACACACTCACACACACATACACACTGAATTCTATAAACAGCTTTGAAATTGCGATTGGTTGTGTGCATGTGCTGCTATTTAAATTCGTTTTTTTTTTTCATTTGGAACGTATTCTTGGTATGGCTGGGAGGAGAGGCGGTAGCAAGTAGTGCGGTCTGATACGAGTTCGAGTCTTACTGCGGGAACTGTTTTTTTAAAATATTTTTTTTTAATTTCTATTATTTCTAAAGCAAACGAGCTCGTAGTGCGAGCTGCATTTGGTGTTGGTAGAAGAGGGTTCAGGGTGTCCCCTAGTCGGGAACTCCCGACTAGAGCCTCTTACTTTCTTAGTATGATTTTTAATCGTCACATTTGTATTACAGTGCGTTTCACAGTCTTGGTACCTGGCTGTAGACACCCAATTGTACTTCCTGTCGCCGCTGTTCCTTATACCTTTATATAAATGGGGGAAAAAAGCGCTTATACCTATTGTGATATTTGCTTTACTTTGTCTAGGCTGCACCGTAGCAACCTTCTTACATAACGATTTTACACTGTTTCGTGTTCAAGATAATAATGTTGATCTGCGACAGCGCTTGACTTACTACCCGACGCATACGCGCATTCCGACTTGGTTGATCGGAGTTATCTTTGGCTACTTCCTGTTTACGCGCAATCGTGGACGACAGATTCCATTAGCCAAGCACTGGGTAATCATTGGCTGGGTAGTGGCCTTTGGCACTATGCTGGCGGACCTTTGGGGTCCCTTCTGGCGTATTCTGCCGCATACGCCGAACTCTCCACTAATTGAGGGCGCTTTGTTTGAGCCACTAAGCCGCACCTCTTGGGCGTTAGCAATTGGTTGGATTGTATGGGCCTGTTACAATGGTCACGGCGGCTTAATCAACGACTTCCTTTCTTGGGGTTTCTTCACGGGCTTTAGCCGTCTGTGCTACTGTATGTACGTTATACACAGAATTGTACAGCTGGTGAATGCCGCAAGGCTCCAAACGGACACCCACTTCTCAGACTATGATGCGGTAAGAGTGCGACAATATGTTTTTTTTCCTACCTCTATGTTGGTCTGGTTGCAGATTTTGCGGTGGTGGCACGACTTTGGTATCACACTGACGATCTCCATCTTTGCAACGTTAGCCTTTGAGGCCCCCATTCTGGGTATTGAGAAGGCCATTTTTGGACGCAGCAACGCAAAGCCAGTACCAAAAAAACCAACACACGTTGACCCATCTAAAGCGGCTCCGATCATCGATCAAATAACGGAGACAGTCCCAACCAATCATGTGCTTGATCAAGTGCCAGAAATTGTGGCTATAGCCAGCCCAGATGTGGATCCATCAAAGGCCTAATTATAAACTTGGAAATGGTTTTTTTTTTGTTTTACGAACGAAAATATTTTTATTATGATTTTTTTTTGTTTTATTTATAATATATTTAACTAAATCAGCCTTCATATCTTTAAAGTGTCATGGAGTACTATCAGTTCAATACGGATAGTATACGTGCGCGTTTAATATTATCTTTACAACTGTCCTGTCTTGAAGATCCAGTATCAACTTTATATGGATACATAGGAAATAACAGGTTAAATACTTCAGGATTGGAAAATAAGTTGTAGTATATCGAATTACTGACAACCCCTTATTATCACGAAACAAATACAAAGATTTTGACCTTTGCATTTTAGTCGTTCACTATGTTTTGCCTTTTAATATTTGTATACTTTGCTTTCTCAATAAGCTCTTTGCTGATTAATTATAAGCCTTTACGAACCCATAAAATATATATTTTTTTGATCAGCATCAATCGCCGAGTTGATCTTGCCATGTCAGAAGGATGTCTCACCAAATTTAGCATGTAGCCTCTACAATAATATTCACGGATCAGGTATATCTCATTTTATAACTAACGTCACCACCTGCCACTACCTAATAGCTAGATACATATGTATGTATGGAAAAAATAAATAAATTGGATCTACCCAATTATTTAAGCAACAATCTTAATGCTATTGTTTTGATTAGGGAATATACGAATATCTCTATATATAAAACTAGCGGGTATAACCTGGCCTTGCCCGTGGCACGTATAAAATAATTTTTTTCAAAAAGCTTTGAAAATGATTTTGAAACTGATCGGACGGTAAACAAATAACTTTCTTACAATCGTTTTTCGCCAATTTACCACTTTTACGGGTGAAACGTCCCAAATCGCTGAAACATATATTCATTAAGTTCTTATGTAGAGTTTTGTAAATAAGTTTGAAGCAAATCGGAAAAACTTAAGACTTAGCCCAAAAAATCATTGAATCGCATTTCTAACGAGAAGTCTTGGATTCCGCGAAAAGTGTGAAATACGTTTCAAATGATTTTTTATTTAGATTTTTGGAAACGAATTTGAGCGCGAAACGTCACCCACCAAATCTTTGACCCACATTTCCACCAAGGAGGAATGGATTTTCCAAAAATTGAGAAACACCCCTCAAATGAATTTGAACAAAGATATTTGAAAATGAGTTTGAATGTTGTGGGTGGAATTTCCCAAATCGCTGAAACACGTATTTTTAAGTTCTTATGTACCTTTGAAAATAAGTTTGAATCACAATTTTGAATCGCACTTTCTAACTTTGATTTTGAGAAAAATGTGAAAAATAAGTTTGAATCAAATCGGACAAAACATAAAACTTCATCAAAAAATTTTGAAACGCACTTTCTAACTTTGATTTTGAGAAAAGGTGAAACACGTCTCAAATAATTTTTCATATAGATCCTTGGATATGAATTTGAGGGCGAAACATTTCCAATAGCATATCAGCATGGCCTGAGATTGCTGCCAGTAATGGGGCCGGCGTAATCGTAGCAAATGAAAATGGTTCTCGAACCCTGACTGCTCGTAGATCATGAATTGTTGAGCTGTGTGATGGCTTTGCCTGAAACATTTTAAACAATTTCGTGCACCCAATATCCAGTATCGTTGTCTAACGATGACAAACAGTGCTGAAACTCCTGGGTGCAGATGCATACAGTGCTAGTGTTCTAGGGTGAGTTTCGTGACACGATGTTTCTTCTGTAAGAAGATCGGGTGCTTAGCACAGATGGGCAGTTCCGGGTTGCTTAAACATCCACCTACGCGAAGGAGTCTAATATCATCAATGATTGCTGAGCGATTGCATGTTGATCAGCAGTTGATGTCCATGCTTGAATGCTGTTTGAGCATACCAATGGCAAAACGTACGTGTTTCATTGAATTCGTCAAAAGTTAGTGCGCCTTAGTTGCGTTTGCGTCGTGCAAATCTTAAGAAGTAAACCACGATGCGTTCAAGTTTTGTCAAGAAGGAGACAAGGCTGACCAGCTCGTCAAGTGATGGGGCAGAATTTATAACTGCCACAGTTAACAGTGTCGTAGTTTTCACTTCTTCGCAAACACGGTCATCTGAAATGAAAAGAAAGGCTTGTGCAGAGTGTATGCTTGCCATGTTGAAGTTTTCATCATGAAGCCATTGTGGCGCTCTCCATCAGAGATCGAATTTGAGCGGATCTGCGGCTAGCATGCCTCGGGATGCGCAATCTGCTGGATTTTCCTTGGTTCCAACGTGATGGTAAGCATGTCGTGGTATAATGCCAAAGATCTCAGCGATCCGATTGACAAAGAATTTTTTCAATCTGGATGGTACATTGGATATCCAAGCCAATACAATGGTTGAGTCGCACCAGGCGTTTACATTGATATTGATGTTCTTCAGCGCAGTTTTGATCAATGCGACCAGTCGACGCAGCAGCAGCGCTCCACAGAGTTCCAAGCGCTAAAGAGACTGTTGCTTAAGTGGTGCAACTCCTGTTCTCGCAGAAAAGTAACGTTGCCTCTACATGTCCATCTGGGCGTGTAATCCGACTGTAAACAACAGCGGAGTAACTTTGATTGATGCAGCTGAGAATGCATGCAGTTTCATAGTGCCCGAAGAGTATACAACATACCGTGAATTTCTTCAATGTAATGAAATCCATGCGATATTTTTGCCATTGCGCTGCCAATCATGCAGCCATAGTTCTTGAAATAAAATCTTGAACTGAACGACAACTGGTGCCAACAGACCAATCGAATCCAAAATGCGAGAGACGTCAGAGAGTACCTGTCGATACCTTGCGCAAATTCACGTTGATGATCCTGTCAGGACATCATCGACGCAAAAGTCTTCTAATAGGATCCTTGCTGCGTGTGGATATTCCTGCTCGTAATTGTAAGCCAGTTGCTCCAGAACTCTGACCGCCAAAAACGGTGAGCAGGCCGGCCCATAGGTGTCGGTACATAACTGAAAGTGTTTCTGCGGTCTCCATAAGATTCGTTCATAGTTTCGGTGATCGTCATTGATTCATATCTGGCCAAACATTTTCACTATGTCCGCTGAAAATAAAAATCGATGTATCCTAAAGCGTAAGCACACATAGAACAAGGTGCACTGAATGCTTGGTTCAACATGAAGTGCGTTGTTTATAGCATGGCGGTCAAGATCTTGAAAAGATCCATCAAAACCTACTCTTAGCTTCTGTCCCATAACCGGGTAATATGTCATGTGAAAGGCTCGGCCCTGGTGTGTATGTATCTCGTTTGGCTTAGTCTTGCATGAATTTTATATACCGTATTTGCAGGTTTGTATATTTAAGTAGTCGACGTTCTATAGCTTCTAACCGTGTTGTTACTCCTTGGAAAGTGTTTGCAAAAATAGTTTCCGCCATTTTGAAAGAAAGCTTGACGATATACTTCCCCTTGGAATCTCTTGAGTGAGTGTCACAAGAATGCTCCTCCACCTTCAAATCCTCGGGATCTGGTGGCAACCTGTAAAAGCTAGAGACTTGCTAGATATATTGAATCATTGTTTCTGATAATCAATAACTTGCCCGTTTCCAAACAATCGATAAAAATCGATATCGAAATGTTTTTGAGCTTATCTCTTAGGTTTTAAAAGCTAGAGGCTGTTACTAACGGTTTGTCTTTTAAGGAGCGTCTTTCATGTGCGTATAATTGGGCATATACTTATTTATGTTACAATTAAATGATATCGCTTAAAACACTTAATTCAGAAAATATATATAAGGCATATGAAAACAAGTAAGAGGTTCTAGTCGGGAGCTCCCGACTATTGGATACCCTGAACCGTCTTATTCCAACACCAAATGCAGCTCGTGCCACTGACCGCGTTACTTGCTGCCGAATCTACACAATAGCCACACCAGCCAAAAAAAAAAAGAAAGAGTTTCCTCGATAGGGTTCGAGCTCGTAACATACCGCACTACTTGCCACTGCCCCTACTCAATAGACACACCAATAATTAAGTACAATCGCAGTTGCCATGCTGTTGATAGAATTCAAAGCAGTGTGTACATGTATACAGAAATTCTTGGAATTTGCGCTTGCTGCCCCAAAGTCGAGGCCAGCTACAATATGCTTTATTTAATAACTTCTCTGTGAAACGGGGCAAGTTATCGAATATCGGTAACAAACTCGATCTGCGCGGGCACTAGGAGGACCTACAGCTTCAAGTCTCTAGCTCTTATAAGTTCTGAGATCCTTGCGATCATACATTCGGACGGGCGGACGGACCGTCAGCCAGACGGACATGGCTAGATCGACTCGGCTGTTGATGCTGATGAAAAGTATATATACTTTATGGGGTCGGAGATACTTCCTTCTGACTGTTACATTCATTTGCACAAACACATTGTACCCATTTTAACTATTTTGAATGGGTTCAGGGTATAAACATGAATCAGACGAAAGAACAATGCCAGAAGCCCAGATAAATGTGGGGATCGAGCAGTTCTCCTACATCGAGGAGAACTGCAAAGGCAGTTTCAAACCAATCACAGCGCATTATGTAAAATTGGAGTAGTCGATCATGACTACTTCAATAAGAAACAATACGACGTAATAATGACAGTAATAGGCAAAATTAAAGAAAAACTTTCAGGTGGCCGAAACCAGTTCGCCAAGATAGGACAATGCCGAAATCAGAGGCAATGGAGAAGAGGCCCAATGAGTTCGACAGGCAGGTAGATGTATAGAACAAATATTTTGAGGAAACGCAGGTGGACATTAGGGAAAACAACAGTAAAATATTTGGATTGAGGAAAAGAAAGGGAAGAAATACAAAAAGAAATACAATTCTTTAAAGAACAGTTTGACAGCAACGTAACGTTTGATAGGGAAATTTAAACGCTAGATTTCGAAGTACAGAACACGGTAGAAGAACTAGCAGAACAGATTCAAGAAAGTGGTCAAACGAAAATTGGGGGTTACCAACTAAAAAGGGAGGAGCTACCAATGCTCCCGAAAATGAGGGTACCCACCTTTTACGGGGATTCCAAAGAGTGGGATCTCTTTGCCGAGTTGTTTACAGAGTTGGTTCAATCAAGAGAGGATTTGAGTCCAGCTCTTAAATTTAACTATTTGAAAACGGCTTTAAAAGGAGAAGCAAGATGCCTGGTGTCGCATTTGCTAATAGGCTCCGCAGAAATTTTCAATGCGACTTGGGAATTATTAACCGAGCGTTATGAAAACAAAAGGAAAATACTTTCCGAACAATTAAATAGGCTTATAGAGTTGCCAGGACTGAACAGTGATTCAACAAAGCAGATTAAAGCATTTATTGATTCAATTAATGAATCAATACATTTAATAAAATTGAAAACGGTCTTATCAGAAGACGTTGATGTAATTTTTGCATACATGCTTATTCGCAAGTTTAATAGAGAAACGTTGCAATCATATGAAAATCATGTTAAAAGAACAAAAAAAGTTCAAAAATTGTCCGACGTCATGGAGTATTTAGAGCAAAGGTTGAACGCTATAGGCTCATTGAAGGATGAGGAGAAAAAACCGAAAATCAATAGGGACTTTTCGGAAAATTGCCCAATTTGCAAAGTAGCAGGGCATTATGTATTACAATGCTTTAAATTTAGAGGCATGAGCCCAGTAGAAAGGGCAGAAGCCGCAAGAAAGGCACAATAATGTTTTAAGTGCTTAAAACATTCAAGTGCCAAGAGGTGCACAAGTGAAATTTTATGTACGAAATGCAACAAATACCACCACAGAATGCTTCACTAGCGACAGCAATTGTCAGGGTAAAATCAGCTACCGGGGAATATGAAAAATTTCGGGAACTAATTGATAGTGGGTCGCAAACTACTATCATATCTGAGGAGGCAGTCCAGATACTGAAGTTACCTAGATTGAGGGCGATCACAAAAATTAGTGGAGTATCCTCAACAGAGTCTAGTGTATCAAAATATAAGGTCAAAGTATGAGTGGATACTTTAGACCCAAAAAACGAGTCGCTTACAGTAGATGCAATAGTTTTGCCAAAACTGATGAAAGCGCTCCCAATAAAATCAATAACTATTGATAAATTTAAATGGGAAAGATATATATTAGCTGATCCACAGTTTAACAAACCAGGTCGAGTAGATATAGTTATCAGAACTGACCTGTATACTCACATTTTACAAAATGGAGTAGTAAAAATAGACGGGCTTCTCGGCCAGAACACAGAATTCGGGTGGATAGTGTCTGGTGCACGAAATCCGAAGGAGAAGAAAAAATAGTCGCGAGGGCCATTGAGGTTAAAGATTTAGAGAGATTTTGGGAGTTAGAAGAAGAAGATAAAGAAAATGCAGAAGCAGAAATCTGCGAGAAAAAATTTATTGAAATAACGAGAAAAGAACCAGGTGGAAGGTATACAGTTACCATTCCGTTTAAAGAAGAGAAAGAGTAAGATGAATCAAGACCACAAGCAATGGTACGGTTTCTGAACTTAGAGAAAAAATTCAAAAGAAATACAAAGCTGAAAGAAAGTTACAGCAACTTCTTAAAAAAGTATATGAACTTAGGACATATGGTCGAGTCCAACGAAAAGGGGAAGTATTATTTACCTCATCAAGCAGTGTTAAGAGACTCTAGTCTTACAACCAAGCTAAGAGTAGTTTTCGATGCATCCGCAAAAACAACGAACAACAAAAGCTTAAATGATATAATGTGGTGGGACCCAGAGTCCAAAAAAATATTTTCGACGTCGTATTAAAATGGCGCAAGTGGCAGTTTGCCGTCTCTGTAGATATAAAAAAAATGTGTCGGCAGGTTAATGTTGACAAAAAGGATCAACAATATCTGTGTATTCTGTGGAGAGAAACTTCGAATCAGCAGATTAAAAACTATAAACTCACAACGGTTACAAACGGTACCGCGTCAGCCCCATACTTAGCAACAAGAGTGCTGGTAGAGATAGCAAATAATTGTAAAGATCAAATCATTGGGGAAACAATCAGAAATGACTTTTATATGGATGATCTGATGTCTGGAGCTGACTCCATAAAAGATTGTCAGAAGAAAATAAAAGAAATTTCTTGGGAGCTAGCGGAAGCTGGTTTTAATTTGAGAAAATGGATTGCAAATAAACAAGAGATTATAAAACATGTAGAAAATGTTGAAGAAAATGAAAAAATCCGGTGGGATAAAATTATCCCGCCGGCAGGACCTCACTTCGGAGGTATTTGGGAGGGCGGAGTCAAGTCAGTAAAATATTATTATGTTATTATTATTATAGATGGAAACGGATTAATAGAATGAAGAAAGAGTTTTGGTCAAAGTGGAAAGAAGATTATTTGTATACCCTACAACAAAGAAGTAAGTGGAAAAAAGAAACACGGGATATACAAGAGGGAGAAATAGTAATAATGAAAGACGAAAACTGTCATCCAGCAAGGTGGCCCTTGGGCAAAATAGAAGAGGTACATAGGGGAAAAGATAACAAAGTAAAATTACAGGATGGATTTACCACAAGACCAATTACAAAAGTGTGCCCGCTTATTGGCATACAGGCACAAGACAAAAATTAAAATGAGTAGAAAACTAATGAGGAGGAAAGGAGAAGCTCTATGAGATGTAAAATCTCAAAGTTAGGATTGATGATGATGATGATACTCATGCTGTTCTGCCAAGTATCAAATACAACTCCGTTAAGGGAACAAGAAAGAAAATGGGTGGTAGAAAAAATGAATAGTTCCTCAGCAATGTATCTAGATCCAATGGGTGATGTAGAAATAGTGTCATCCTCATGGGATGTGGTCATATTTTACGACATGAAACCATATTTTGAAATGCTGCATAAAGGAAGCAAGTTAGTGCAAAAAATGAGAGTGGATTGTGAGAACCTCAATCGGTTTGAAGATCAGTGTAACTTGATACTCAATAGCACACAGAGACAAATTGCGGAATTATAAGAAAATAACGAACTATTTACAACCAAAAATCCCATAAGAAGGAAGCGTTCACCATTGAATTTTATGGGTTCTCTATATCACATTTTGTTTGGTATAATGGACGCCGACGATAGGGAAGTAATGGAAGAAAACATGAAAACATTACTTCAAAATCAACACAATTTAAACGAATTACAGAAAAAACAGACGTCAGTTATCCGCTCAACAGCAAATATAATAAAAACGACAACAGAGGACATAAATAGAAACTTTGAAAAAATGAATCAACGAGTATCAATTAGTTTCTTCATAATAACTAAACAACTTAGCTCATTAATTGATGAATGCGACAAAATACAAACAGGAATTATAGGACTATTAATTGACATACATCATGGACGACTCAATCCAAACATTTTAAAGCCCAGACAATTAAGGGACGAAGTCTCCAAGATAAAAGATAGCCTATCTGAAAAATTAGTACTTCCAGGAAAGAGAACAAATACAGAAATTAAGGAGATTTACACACTGTTAAAGGCAAAGGGTATTTTTATAGAGAATAAACTCATCATAAATGCCAAAATACCATTGTTCAGTAGACACCCGTCCCAGCTGTTTAGAATTATACCAGTGCCAATGCAAAGAGATGGACAAATGATAATGATACAGTTAGGTTCAGAATATTTAGTATATAACTTTGAGATGGATTCATACCATCTAATGATTGAATCGACATTAAACAAATGCCAAAAATGGCAATCAAACAAGCGAGTGTGTGAGGAAATTGGCCTTGGAGCAGTGCCATTGATAGCCTGTGAAACTTCACCTTTTAAACCAAACAGACCATCGAATTGTGTTTATAGATCTGTAGTAGCATCCAAAACATACTGGGTAGAATTAGAAAGCATAATACGACAGCTAGGATCCACTGTGAAAAAACACCACCAGAAATAGTGAACTTGCCAGAGCAAGGAATACTATCCATCAGATCTGACTGTACGGCTAGGACGGAAGACAAATTTTTAATTGCTCACCATAAGATGCAATCCGAAAGGCAGGAAACCATTATGCCCTCTTACATAGGAGAATTGAAAGAAATACCTAAAATTTCGTGGGGTCCATTAACAGAAACTAAGATTAGACTTCTAAGGAATTATGTAAATAAGCTACTAAGTAAAGTTCAAGAACTAAAAGACCACCACTTTGAATTAAAAGGTTTAAACTTCCACCACGTATCGGGACATGCTTCGTTAATGATTGTATTAATTTTAGTCGTAATAATTATTGTATACCTGATAAGAAAAATAACTGTAACAAAAAAAACTGCACCTTTGTCGGCCCTCCGCAGAATGTTCACACATGAACACGTGACACCGAGTCTAAATTTGACCCTCGGTAAAATTAAATCTCACACCATCGTGTACGACTGCAGCCAGCAGCATAATAATAGATAGCGCACTTGTGGTCGCTTTAGATGGTAAGAGCGACCTACGCCAAGAAATGTCATATTAGAAACATAAGAAACATAAACCCTAATTAAACACAATAGTTTATGACCGCTGCTGCCGCATGCATTGACAGCAGGCCTAAATTAAGACACTCTGTTAGTATATAAGACATAGGATTCGTAAGAATAAAATCAGTATCTTACAAGTACTTACTTTGGAAATATCCGTTCAGCTCCTGTTATCATCCCTTCTGTTTCATATATTGTGTCTGACATTTTATCGGCTACAGGCTCTAATCGATATCTCTATCGAGCAGAGTTACCAGCCCTACATTAAGCTGTCCTGAAAAATCATTCGACCCGAATGATGGAGCACATAACTTTATATATTGTGCCACTTTTTTTTTCACCGATCCTTCGTCATCACCTACTTTTTAACAAGATATCGACCGTGTGTCAATTTACGCGCCACCTTATACGGACTTAAGAATTTCCTTTCCTTTTCAGTTTTAGGCCGGATCCAAATAGTGTACGCGACCATGTCATTGATATTATATGTACTTAAATTTAGGCTTCCTGGACTTGTTGAATGACTGCCGATTTTCGTCTTGATTGCAACTCTACGGGAAAATTATGTCTACATATGTATAAAAATATATAAATTCTCTTGCCTCCTATACCGATTAATTTTTTAAAATTATATATCAAAGCAACTAGTAAAGACTGCGTATAATACTTTCACGGATGGTACAAATGTCACTGCACGAATCAAATAATGCCTTTTCATGTATGTATGTCGTTCACCAATTTTCACATTTTTAAAAGCTCTATTAAATGTCGTTTGGCAAAGCTGTTGCACGTTTGAAACATTCTTCTCTTTCCGTGTATCCCTTGCCTCACACTGATTTGTTTTGTGTCCAACTTTATTGCAATTAAATCAATTGACACCACTTTATTTGCAGTGTCTCGCTATGTGATTGCTGCATCCACACTTGAAATAACATCATTCGTCTTTGTCATTTTTATCTAAACTGATTTTAAACTTTACTTTTGTCTTAAATCCTTGACCCACTCTTTTTTTCATAGATCTTCATTTTCTCGCGGAATTCGTAAAAATTAGTTGCATGGTAGAGACATCCTTTATTTTCTTTTGATTACGGAATGCACTGAATATTATTAGATTGTTTTGCTAGTGTAGTCATACTAAGGAAATATTCAGTAAGGGTTTCTTTATGGGTCGTCTTCCTATTCTCTAGCAACTTGTGCACCTGTTTCGCTGTTAGCTTCACTTTCACTAAATTATTCCTTTAGTGCCTCCTTTAAAGGATTCCAATTATTAAGGTTGTTTTGACTGTCCAAAAATAACTTTGCAGCTTTATTGACTAGCTGCCTTCCATAAATTAATTTTTGTAAATACATACATAGGTACATTGAACTCTCGGAGCCACTCATTTATTTCTGGAAAACCATTTCCAGTCAATGCTGTAAGGGAATTATCAATGTCCCTCTATATGAACTCCATGGTTACAGGTCAATAACTTGATAAGTCTGACTCTAAGGTTTCTACCAGACAGATTTCTGGTTCTGAGTTTTCTGTTTCTTCGTATATAAAACCTATTAAGCTTTCTGGGCTTTGATCAAAATACGAAATTAATTATTAATTTAATCTTTGTTATAAGCCTTCTTTAACACCTTTCCTTCGCAATATAAGCTCCTTTAATTTTTCTTTTAATTCAGTTACTGTGAGTTGTGTGTTCGCTGTAGCGCATATTTTCCTTTTAACAATTCATCTTAGTACGACAATTTAAACTTTTATACATACGTTTTTCGCGATTTTCCCACACATGCGGGTGGGAATTCCCGAAACCCCGTCTTACCGTGTCCCATATTCACATGAGGTAACTACAGTGAAAATTTCAGCTTCCTTTTATGATTGTGCATTGATCACCAATCAGTCAGTCAGTTTTATACATAGAGACAATGGTAGCAACAAAGGTAGTAGAGGAAAGTAAATATGCAAAAATGCAGACGAGATATTGAGTTTTTGGGATATAAGGTGACCAGAAGGAAATAGTACCAAATGGCTCTCATATAGAATCGTTCAAAACTATGCAGTTCCACAAAACAATACATTACATCCGTGCCTAGGGGTTTCCTTACTCCTTTCCTTCACTCCCAACAGAGAAACTGAGTTTCTTACCGATGTACTGTTACAGAGACAAGATTACGGGAAATGTATCACATTTCGTTCTATTCGATTAAAACACCAGAAGTATAATCTCGCTATCATAGCTTTGAGTTAGAGACTTTATCAATTTTAGCATTGCGTCACTTTTAGAGCATATGCCATTTAAAATAATTACTGATTGTATTTTGCTAGCATTGCTCAGTGGTCCTTAGAGTTGGAAAACTATAATAACTCTAGTGTGTAAAAATTTGGTGCTAGTGCGGCATAGCGTTGAGTAGACAATCTCATGTGACAAAGTTAATGTAAAATAATGGGAATAATAGGGAGTATAGTATATATATATATAACCGCTCCTTTTTCGTACTTGGTATATTTAAACATTTCAAAGATTTTATTTTTTGCAAAAATTTCCAAAAATATTGTCAAATTTGCATCGGACAGGCAGGCAGGGACCAACAGGCACACATGCGCATAAATGCTTCTATTCATATACAAAATACGCAAGTATGCGTGAATAGCAAGTCCAAAAACTTTTAAATGCACACATGCCAACGCTTAGGTACCCTTTCGAACAAGAACGAGATAAAATGAAAGAATTTCGCATCGACTTGGCAAACCCTTTCATTATTTCATATTACTCGTCCCCTCAAAAGGGAAGAAATGCCACCGACTTTTGGGAAAAATTTAATTTGTGGGCATTTTTGCACACATACACACACAAACATTTAAACGGTACATAGACAAATTGAAAGAGCATTGAGAGTAAGCCAAAGCAGTTTCCTGTAGTGGGAGCGAGATAAAAAACAGCGATGCCGTTCTATCGCACAAATCATATGGATAAGAGCAAGCCAAAGCAGGTTCCTATAGACTGAGCGAGTTAAAAGACAGCGTTGCCGTTCCACGAAACAGGCCATATGTATTCTTACTCTCTTGCTTGTGAGAGCATGCGGGCATGTCTCGGACCCGAACAAAAACGAAGGCGAATTTGGACCAGCCGCAAACAAAACGACTGTCACCACTAAAAATACGGTTTGTCCAGTCTATATGTTATTTGGTTAGTGGTATTACTCAATGACAAATTGCAAACACAACACCCGGCTGTCTACAGCTACTTCTGCCGTTGCCCAAAAATCAAAGACAACTTCAGAACATTTCCCATATAAACCAACAACAACCATAATCAAAACAAACGACTCGACAATGAAAAAAGCACACCCCAAATTCTGTCCCTGCTATCCCTTTTTGGTTTCAAGCTACAGCCTATGATCTAAGCTTCTACACTATTCTAATTCATTGTTGTGGTTTCTAAGCACTGCTATGCCTTTAATTCGCAACGTTATGTCTTCTTCTTCTTCTCCACTCGCTTTCAACTTGCAAGCAGCCTGGCAGATTTTATAATTTTTCATATTTCGATTAGCAAGGCACACTTTCTCAAAATTGGGTATTTTAACTATTCATAAGTTCTGTAACCAAATACCACAAACCTTCTCATATACACATTTTTATCTAATCTCTGAGAAATATATGTATAATATCGTATTTAGTGTGCAACTATTAGTGCAATCAATAATAATTGTTTTCCTTAAACATTCTATACCATTTCTATGTATAAGGATATCAATGCCTCGACGAGCCAAACAGTTGTTGGTGTGTGTGTCTCATCTCACACACATTGGCAAAAAATATGCATGCATGTGTTTTCCAGGCCAAGGGAAGTATATGAATGTGACGTCACATGCTATGGCTTTTTGTATGCGATCGTGGCGTACAATAAAGTAATACATTATTAAATGCATTTATTATTATAAAAGACCCTATTAATATATTACTTTAATGTACATACGTAACAAAGATAGAAATATATTCTAAGCATCACAAGAAATGAAATTCTTTAAAATGTGACGTCATAGTATATGATGTTGACGCGCCGTATGCGTAACCCTTTGATTTGAATGGTATGTCATTCGAATTTTCTACCTACTTGCGCCGAGCCTCGGCTATGCAACAACAACATTAGAACCCAAATAGTGTTGTTGTTGTTTCTACACGCCGCCTTGTTGGAACGACAGAGAAACCAGCAACAAACACAGTGGCAATATTTGTCCCTTTTCATTGCACTGAGTTTCCTATGTTCTCATCATCGTGTAGAAACTTTTGAAGATCAAGACGGACGACGAAAAAAAATGGGTTTTCGTGCGCACTGTTGTTGTTTTGCGAGTGATTTGTTGTTGCTTCCTATAGTAAATGAGCTTTATTTTTGAGTTGGATTTTGCGTTTGCGGACCAACCCGATCTACCTCTCGGGATTTTTAAAACAGTAAAAGAAAGCTCGGAGTGAGTCTTCAGCTCTGTTTCTTAATTACTCAATGGTCACAGGGTCAGAGTTCCGGGGGTGAAGCCGGGCACACAGCGGAGCCCAATTTATTGAAGAGTGGCAATGTCGGGCTTGCAATCCACGGCGCCAAAAGGGGTGATTGCTATTGGTCGCCCGATTCGCTCTTGGATATGCCTTTGGCCTTCATTTGGGCCGTTGACCCAAATATACAGGAGTGAGTTCGATTTGATCAGCGGTCAACAGCGGGCGTGCCAGCTCGAAGCGAGCTTCAAGTTATATTTTTACATGTCGGCCCGATAACAGAAAAAATTTTCTAGAAAAGTTTTCAGCAAATTAATATTAAACAATGAAATTTTTTTTGCCGTTTAATAATGAAATCCGAATTTAAACACTGTGTCAAAATATATAAAAATTAGAAAAAATATTAAATTTGCGTGCGACACGAGACGAGCTCCGGACTAGTGGATACCCTGAACCCTCTTCTTTCAAGAGGCAATAGGTAGAAAATGAAAGATACTCGATATATATATATACTATTCTAGAAGATATATGTCAAGTTTGGTGATTCTAGCTCATATTATTTGGCGAAATTGTGCAAAAAACAAGAATTCTATATCGATTTTTATCGATTAGTTGGAAATGGGACAAGTTATCGTATATCGGAAACAAACTCGATATGCGCGGGGACTAGGAGGACCTACAACTAATTTCAAGTCTCTAGCTTTTATAGGTTATGAGATCCTTGCGATCATACATACGGACAGACAGACAGACGGACAGATCGACTCGGGTTTTGATGCTGATCAAGAATATATATACTTTCTGCCTGTTATATACATTTGCACAAATACATATTACCCTGTTTACCAATTTTTAATGGGTTCAGGGTTTAAAAATCATAAGACTATTAACAGCTAAGTGTCGACTACTACATTTGTCATCTCTGGAAGATGGGAGAATGATTTCAGCGCTGCTTTTTCTAAACAACTTAATTGTAGGAATAATTGACTGCCCTTCCCTTCTAGCTCGCGTTAATTTTAATGTGCCGAGCAGATCTTTGCGATACCATTTGCCGTTTGCTGTGGGGACTCATAGAACTGCTTATGCAAGTAACGAGCCTATGGTCAGATCACTAAAGCTTTACAACAGTCTTCCAACTGAAATGCGTTTTGATTTTTCTGCCAGTAGTGCTCATGTTAAACATAAGCTTAAATAATTCTTCCTTTAAAACTCATTAATTCTACATTTTCTTTAAGTTTCATATTTTCTGTTTAGTTAATTAGTTATTTAAGATAATATTTTGTAAGTTACAATAACCTGAAAGCTGCCAGCATTGGTAAATAAATAAAATACATAAATAAATAAATAAAATATACGGCTCCGGCAACGAAGGGACCAGCTCTCGGACCAGGGAGTTCCACGAAGTCACCCCAACGGCCAGGATTTGGCTCAGCGGCGCACGTCAGCCATATCAGCGGTGCATGTCAGCATTATCAGCGGCGCACGTCAGCCAAGTCTCGGCGCAACCATGAAGACAGCGAGACGAGCCACCAACGACCGGTCTCCAACAGCGAATAATCCTCCACAGGCGAGACCACGCCCACATCCTCCGAGTGAGTCAGTTCCATTTCGCCCCTCCTCGCCCGAGTAATTGGAAGAGTCAGACTGTGATTGTGCTCCCTGAAAGAGAGCAGATTTATTGTAGTTGTTACATTTATTTTTTTTTTTTTTAAATTATATATATGTATGTATATACAAAGGCACTTACGCCAAACTTCACTTTAGAGTGCGAACAGTGAGGGAAAACTCCAAAGGTTATGCACCCGCGCCTATAAAATATAAAAGTTTAATATTTGGTACTTTCGCGAACAATACCCACATACATACCTAACTTGAATTACCCCTTTCTATCACCCCTTACCACCCCCAGAAAGTTCTTTAGGTAGGGTAAGGTAGAAGTAAGCGAGTTAATACATATATCACCTACCTGTTGCACGACTGATTATTGTGACATACCCGGTTATAAGTATTTGCGTGGGTACACTGTTCCTAAATCGGTGCAACGATTGCCTCATAATTGTTTTCTTGTTTTCCTTTTTGCGGCGACTGGCAATAACTTTGCAGTGTTTCGTCGCCTGTTCCATTTAATGTTGTGAATTAAATAAAATGTAAATTAAATTTTAGAAATTAATCACAATTATGATAATTATAAGGCAAAGCAAAGCAATAGTACGAACCTGTTGACGAATTGAAGACAATGTCAGCTTGCATAGAATAAATTGCAGAATGGGGATACCTTGTAAAACTAGAAGATAAGAGATGTTAAAACTTTTAATAATTATAAGAAACACAACCAATTTTACGCGCCTACTGAACGGAGAAATGTCCGACTAAGTCTCAATTGATGGGGAGAGTGGGCATAACAGCCGTAACGGGCTGATGCGGGCCATCTAGTGGCCAAAATGAGGGAGACGAGATCAGCTGATCGTCTCAGGTGGAGCGGGTGCGCTGGGCCCGGAACCGGGACCCGATCTGGAAGAGTAAAGTGGATAAATAGTGTTTTTTTGTTAATTTTTATTGAGCGTCTCACCATTGTTGTTTACATTTGCTTGTTGTTACAGCCGTTAGTGTTGTTCATTTGTTAGAAGTTCCGATTTTTGCTATCGATTAGGAGGTTCATTTTGAATAGTGTTGTATAGATAGCTTTTGCTACAGACGTTATAGTTTTGTTGTATCGATTGTGCGCACTGCGGGCCAGGGACTACACCTAGAAAACCGATGAGCCTGCCGGCGCGGACCACTGAGAAACAAGCAGTTCCGTAACAATATGGCGCTCAAATTGAAGAAGCACTCGGCTTCTTTGAAGTCGGTGTGGAAATCAAATTAAAGATAAATAATATATCAAGGAAGCACTAACCAAAAAACATATAGATGGGACATGCAGTGGAAACTTGTTGGTCACTTTAAAAAATATGCATCTGGTCCAACGCTCACACTACAGGAAAATCATTTGGCTTACTCTCTTCCATATGGTTTGTGCGATAGAACGGCATCGCTGTTTTTTATCTCGCTCCCACTACAGGAAATTGCTTTGGCTTACTCTCTTCCATATGATTTGTGTGATAGAACGGCATCGCTGTCTATTTTTATCTCGCTCGCACTTACTCTCAGTGCTCTCAATGCTCTCTTTATTTCTAGGTACCGTTTAAATGTTTGTGTGTGCATGTGTCCGCACAAGCAAAAATGCCCACAAATTCAATTTTTCTCAAAAGTCGGTGGCATTTCTTCTCTTTTGAGGGGACGAGTAACATGAAATAATGAAAGGGTTTGCCAAGTCGAAATTCTTACATTTTAGCTCGTTCTTGTTCGAAAGTATGCTATTCACGCATACTTGCGTATTTTGTATATGAATAGAAGCATTTACACGCATGAGTGCCTGTTGGTCCCTGCCTGCCTGTCCGATGCAAATTTGACAATATTTGTGGATTTCTGAATTTCGAGCTCTACACACACACACAGAGACACAAATGTGTGTGAATGGGCTGATCATGGGCGCAAAATTTAAAAATATCATTATTGGCACGCGTCTGACGCACGCTCTTCTTTTTATGATTTAACGTTTGAATTGATGAATGAATTTTGACCCCTTATTACCTGCAGCAGCCCGTTGGGCCGAAAGGGTAAACTTTTAGCAAACCCCTGCACCTGCATATGTAAGTCAATTGACTGATCACTTAAATAATTTTATGACCAGCGGAAATTTTTGCAAAAATTAAAATCTTTAAAATGTTTAAATATACCAAATACGAAAAAGGAGCGATTATATATTTATAGTATTAATAATTTTATTGTCTTATAATATTAATCTTTTTCATTTTTGAATTTGACGATTCACCAACAATATTTTCAGTTAACCACTTGCAATTCTTTTTTATTAAAATTAAAACAAACTGATTGAGCATGTTTTTCCTGTGTTCAAAACATGGGTGAACGGCAGAAAACCAGTCCGCATATAAACTAGCGTTTGTAGCAGAGATGCAGGAGTCAACTGTATATTTTTTTAAATTAGATATTTAAGGGCTTCTATCGAAAATTCGCTTGAAAACGTTGAAGTGAATTTTTATAATTGAAAAAAAAAATATCAGAAGGGGCTTTAAGCTTAAGACTCTGATTTACAAAACCAAAATTTTTATGGAGTATCAAATACTCCGAGGAACATTGCATTTCCTTGCTTTCTTTTAAAAGATTAGCACATATTTCACAGTCATACTTTTGCAATAGCCTGTACAAAAGATAACCAGCAAAATATCGCAAAGCATTTTCATTGAAAGCATTCCGCATGTTGGCAATTGTTGCTTCCAAAGATAATTCCACTTCTGACTCCTTGTCTGAAGAGATCGTATCCTCTACGATAAAAGAAGTTGTGTTAAAATGGGCATTAGATTTAGATAGGTCTAATCGACAGTCCTTTGTGACATTGGCTAACATAACATCTTCATCCGGTACACAATTCCCGGATACTGAAACTGATGTCAATATCTTCATTGATAGCATTTTTGACATTATTATATTAAATTCAAACATTGTTGGATTAGTATTTGAAGCTCCGCGAGACCTTATTAAATAAAATAAATTTTCTAGGGGGTCTTGGTTTAGTTTGGAAATAGCAACAAAATAATTGTTATTGCTGTGCAAACATTTTTAGATATTTTCGGTTTCCGAAATCTGAAAGACATACCTTGTTTTCGTGAGGCCTTTTTTAAAAGGAAAAACCATCTTATTAACTTTTTGTAGCCTTCCTGAGTCTTCTTTAGATCAAACATCATCTTATAATATTTGTTCCTATAATATGCCTCGTTTTGTTCTCTTTTTAAACAATTAGAACAAAATGGCAAGCTTTCCGAAGCAATTAAATCTATTAAGCTAGTGTGGCTGTCTAGGGCTTTCCATAATTGATTTTTGCGATCATCTTTGAAACTTAATAAAAGGGCTGTGTTTATATCTTCGTCACTTTCATATTGAGGAACGACGGCCGAGTGTGTTTCGGAGCACGGAAAATCTAGTTCTATTGGGATATTGGGCTCTGTATATTCTTAATAACATTTTCCTGTTCATCCCGATTACCGGCACCCGAATGCAACAAGTTGTTTTCGGACAAGTGTAATGTAGGAATTGCATTGCCCTTTAACCTAGTTTTGCCAAAATATTTATATTCGAAATGCCAGTCACATATTCTAGCCTTGCTTCGGTTCAAATTCGAGTCCAAATTACACAAGTTAACCCATTTGTTAAAATAATATTCTTTTGAAGGAAACGAAAACAATCTCACAGGGAAGTTTGGTGAACTTTTCCTATAACTCCTACGACAAGATGGGATTATGCACTCAGCTCCGTTCTTTGTCTACTCTTTTCTCTTATTTTTGGTTTTAACACGCACAGATTCAAATGTTTCATTAACACTTTTTGGTTCAG
Source organism: Drosophila borealis (assembly GCA_035045885.1). Lineage (NCBI taxonomy): Eukaryota > Metazoa > Arthropoda > Insecta > Diptera > Drosophilidae > Drosophila > Drosophila borealis. The sequence continues at coordinate 180,392 of JAWNOR010000052.1, read as the reverse complement.
CCATGGTCTTGTATATATTTAAATAATTTATGAATAGTTGTAAAAAAGCACTTAAAATCACTCGATAATACCGCTCGATTCCGAAGTTTACTGTCAACTAAACCAGTGTCTGTCCTGAAAACTGTCAGGAAGTCTAATTTTTAGCAGTTTTCTCAAACATTTTTCTGGATTTCCCAGATTTTATGGCATTTAACGGGCGAAATTTACAAACAAATTTATGAAGGTGCAATTATGAAGGTGGTCATAAAATTATTTAAGTGATCAGTCACTTGACGTACATATGCAGGTGCAGGTGTTTGCCAAAAGTTTACGCTTTCGGCCCAACGGGCTGCTGCAGGTAATAAGGGGTCAAAATTCATTCATCAATTCAAACCCTAAATCATAAAAAGAAGAAATTTTGTGCCCATGATCTGCCCATTCACACACATTTGTGTCTGTGTGTGTGTGTGTAGAGCTCGAAATTCAGAAATCCAAAAATATTGTCAAATTTGCATCGGACAGGCAGGCAGGGACCAACAGGCACATGTGCGCATAAATGCTTCTATTCATATACAAAATATGCAAGTATGCGTGAATAGCAAGTCCAAAAACTTTTAAATGCACACATGCCAACGCTTAGGTACCCTTTCGAACAAGAACGAGCTAAGATGTAAGAATTTCGCATCGACTTGGCAAACCCTTTCATTATTTCATGTTACTCGTCCCCTCAAAAGAGAAGAAATGCCACCGACTTTTGAGAAAAATTGAATTTGTGGGCATTTTTGCTTGTGCGGACACATGTACACACAAACATTTAAACGGTACCTAGACATAAAGAGAGCATTGAGAGTAAGTGCGAGCGAGATAAAAATAAACAGCGATGCCGTTCTATCGCACAAATCATATGGAAGAGAGTAAGCCAAAGCAGTTTCCTAGTAAAGGAAGGTACAGAAAGAGTCTCCCTTGGCTTTAGGATCCACACCGCTGAAGTCTTATGTGGCAGGAGTAGGTGGCTCATAATCGCGCAGCGTGTAGTGGAATCCGAGAAGCACGACAGAGGCAGAGATTACTAGAATATCCCCGAGCATAAGAAGTTTTTCTTGTCGTGGTTGATGGCGGTAAGTCACGTTCGCATATTGGCGAAACGTTCGCGACCGTTCATCGTGGCCTGGTGGGAGCCGCAATGACAAAGCCATCTTGTGATAAAAGGTGATATTAGGGTAGTTTTGTCAGATGTTTATTTATTCAATTATTAGTTTTTGTCTCATTTTGTTGGATATATGCTGACCGTAGTTATATGAGCTTTGGAGACAGGTCACCCAGGACGATGTTCATCGTAGCCTGGTGGTAGCCGCCATGACAAAATAACCTATGATAAAAAGTGATGTTAGGGTAGATCTTGTTAGAGTTTGATTAATGTTTACTATTTGCTTTGTCCCACTCTGTGTTTACGTTTGGTGTGTGCTGTAGTTAACTGAGCTTCGGAGACAGGTGACCAAGGACGATATAGATTCGATCCTGCACCGCACCTGTCACACAGCATGTCCCAAAGGTTCCCAGAAGTGCGACAGAAGCCAAATAGACTTCAAGGTAGCGTTCCTTGAATGCCGTTCGTCAGTCAATCTGAAGAACTGAGCATTTGACGAACGCTTAAATGTTGTCCACTGTCCAGATTACGCGTAGACAAGTTAGCCTGTGTTAGGATTGGTCTTCTCTCCCCCAAGGTATATGAAATTGAAAAAAATAAAAAAAATAAAAATTTTTTGTGAGTTATTTTTGTGGTCAATGTTTAATTATTTATTTATTTATTCAATATTAGTAAGATTTGTTAGTAGACGTGTATTTATTTATTTATTTAATAGGTATTATTGGTGACGTTTTTTTTTTGTATTAGGGTTAGTAAGCCTTAGTAGAGAGGGGTACGGTTTTCTGAAGCGATCAGTATGGCGAAGGAACAGGTGTCTGACTGGGCTTCTGACGGTGACGGAGCGGCGACGCTGCCACCGCCGCGTTCGGCAGGAGGTGTGGTGCGAACGCCACTGAATTTCCGGGGATTTCCTGAGGGACAGATCCCGAAGGAGGGTCATCTGGTAGACTTAGAGAAGGAATTGGCGCAACAAGATAGACCTCCACGGAACCTAGAGTTCCCGAAAGCGTCGAAAGACTCAGTACTCACATCGGCAGCGAACGCGGCGATAGCTCAGACCCACCAGACATATCTTTATGCTCTGCCACTTAGCATCAACGAGTCTATCCGCGAGGAGATGCGAACAGGCTTCATGGAGATGATGAAGCGGCATTCTAGAGTCGACAACTGGATGCAACTGCGGCACGCCCTTTTAGACAGGTTCCGGGGATATCAAACGGAGCATGAGGTGATGCAGGAGCTACTGCAGCGAGAGCAACAGACCAGCGAATGGGTGGATGACTACATTCACCACATGCGTCAACTCGCCGCGCGATTGCAGAAGCCGCTGAGAGACCGCGAACTGGTGAAAATTTTAAAGCGTGGTCTGTCAAAATACATCTATGCTATGGATGTACTCACCGTGGATGAACTGCGCCAAGAATGCATAGAAGTGGAGAGGCACATTGTCGCAGAAGCCGGACTGGGTACGGACAGCCTTCGCGTTACTCGCAAGGAACGAGGCCGGCAGTTCACGAGGTTGAAGTATCACCACATCGTGCAGAAACCCTGCCTAGAGATCTGGAGGAGGCCTTTGTGCGAGGTAGGACACCTTCCCGGCTGGTGTGCTGGAATTGTAGGCAGTTCGATCATGTCTTTCGAGACTGCCTGTCCATAGATATTCTGCTATAGGTGCGGCAAGCCGGATACATTATGCACACAATGCGAGAATTGTCCGGGAAACCCCAGAGGGAGCGCGATGATGGCAGGACAGACGCGTTCGGGGACGGCGACCGCGGAAAAACAATTGAGGAGCACCTACCAAAGCCAAAAGGAGACGGATATAGACCATAAGGACCAGGATAAGAATATTTGCACTACAACAGTAGTGCGAAGACCGGGGAAACCCCGTTTTTGCATCGATGCACGCAAGCTCAACAATTTGACGGTGAAAGACGCGTATCCACTACCCTGTATAGAAGGCATCCTATCTAGAATAGACCAGACCCACTACATCTCCAGAGTGGATCTGAAGTTCGCGTATTGGCAGGTCCAACTATGCCAGTTTCGCGTTATGCCATTTGGTTTATGCAATGCAGCCCAACGTCTGGTTTGTCTGATGGACAAGGTGATTCCCAACGAGCTGCGGTGCAACGTCTTTGTGTACTTGGCCGATTTATTAGTTATTTTCCCAGATTTTTCAACGCACTTAATATCTGCGAAAAGTGGGCAAACGCTTAAGGGAAGCGAACCTCTCAATCAGACTGCACAATTAAAAGCTTTTGCTTTAAGGCATTAGAATAACTAGTCATCATTATTGGTGGCAGCACGCTTCGCATGGACCCCGAGCGGGTTATAGCTATTAAACGAATCCCCGTGCCTCGGTCGCACAAAGAAGTTCGCACATTTTTGGGTACACCAGGTTGGTACCGGCACTTTATGCGAGGTTTCGCGACTAAGGCCGCACCACTGACCGAAATTTTAAAAAAAGATAGCGGAAAGTTTTTATTGAGCGACACAAGCTGTTGAACAGTTAAGGACCGCCCTGACCACGGCCCCAGTGCACGTGCACGCGGACTTTCCAAGCCTTTCTTCGTGCAGTGCGATGCGTCTCAGTTCGGCGTGGGAGCGGTGTTGTTTCAAAAAGACACTGAGGATCAGGAACGACCCATAGCCTTTTTTTCAGCCAAATTGAACAAACACCAACGGAACTATTCCGTCACTGAAAAGGAGTGCTTAGCGTCGATACTGGCCATTAAAAATTTCAGACCCTACATAGAAGGGATGCCTTTCACATGCATCACTGACCATGCCAGCTTAAAATGGCTGATGACAATGAAGGACTTAAGAGAGAGACTACTTCGTTGGTCATTGCAGCTGCAATACTATGACTTAACCATTGAGCACCGTAAAGGCAGTGAGAACGTGGTAGCCGACACTCTATCGCGCAGTGTCGAAGCAGTGGGAAAGATTTCAGAAGGCCTTCTCGAATTTAAGACCACCGAGTTGGAATCCGCGGAATATCATGCGTTGCTCGAACAAGTACAGGCAATTCAAGACAAACTACCAGACCTGAAGATTGAGGGGGATTTACTTTTTAAGCGCATGGGGTTCGTCCACTTGGAAGACGAGTTAGAAGGCACCGCGTGGAAGTTGTGGATGCCAAGCTCGTTGACAGCCGGCTTCATAGCGAAGGCTCATGTAGATGAGACGGCTGGTCATGGGGGTGTCGTGAAAACGCTCGAGACCTTACGTCGGCAGTTTTACTGGCCTGGCATGGCTAGTCAGGTAAGGGATTAGGTAAGACAGCGCGTGACATGCAGGGAAGTCAAGGCACCGAACTTTCGCATGCAAGTGGGTCTAGGAAAAGGGGTAGTGACCGAGCGACCATTCCAAAAACTGGGAAATTACCCACGTTCGAAGCAAGGGCACGCTTGGATCTTAGTGGTAGTCGACCATTTTTCAAAATTCACTTTCTTGAATGCAATGCGAGAGGCTACGGCTCTTAACGTAGTGGATTATTTGGTGAGCGAGGTTTTTTATTAGTTTGGAGGTCATCATATGTTGCTAAATGGGACATGCTACAAATTGGCTCGTAGGTTAGGGTCTCTGGGTGATCATGAGATTTTTCATTTGCACCCAGCAGACAAAATACACCTGATTAGACAGCGAGTCTAAAGCCAACTACCAGGCTTATGAAAGGTCATCGGCAGTACAACGCTCGAGCCCGGGTGTTCCAGGCGGCCGCCGGCCAAGGAGTCTACCGACGCAATTTTGTGCTGAGCGATTTTGGGAAAGCTTTTAACGCCAAATTTGCAAGAAAGTATCTTAAGGCCAGAGTAGTGCGTCGAGTAGGCAACAACTCGTACCTGCTGGAAGACTTGAAAGGGAAGCCCCTAGGAGTGTTGCATGCGAAGGACATACGGGTGTAGATCAGAGTCGTGGATGTGGCCTACGTTGGGCATTCTAATTAGCCGGCTGGGCGAACCAGTATAGGAAATGCGCACGCAGTTTCTATTGCAACGGTCGGGTTCGCGTTTACAATAATCTGCGTAGTGATGTTGCATTTGACGTTATCGGCAGCATCGATAGTTTGCCTACTTGGGTGCGTTCTTTATTATCGGCCACGCCGATATCTTTTGTCATAGGGTCAGAGTTTCGGGGCTGAAGCTGGGCCCACAGCGGAGCCAAATTTATTGAAGAGTGGCAATGCCGGGCTTGCGATCCACGGCGCCAAAAGGGGCGATTGCTATTGGCCGCCCGATTCGCTCTTAAAGAGATTATAAGGAGAGCGGATCTCCTGCCCTTGGTATGCCCTTGGCCTTCATTTGGGCCGTTGACCCAAATGTACAGGAGGGAGTTCGATTTCATCAGCGGCCACCGGCGGGCGTACCAGCTCGAAGCGAGCTTAAAGTTATATTTTTACATGTCGGCCCCATAAAAGAAAAAAAAGTTTCTAGAAGTTTTCCGCAAATTAAAATTAAGCCATGAAATTTTTTTTGCCGTTTAATAATAAAAACCGAATTTAAACATTGTGTCAAAATACACAAAAATTAGAAAAAACTTTAAACTTGCGTGCGACATGAGTCGAACAAATAAAAGTCATAAGACTATTAACAAAATAAACGGCTCCGGCAACGAAGGGACCAGCTCTCGGACCAGAGAGTTCCACGAAGTCACCCCAATGACCAGGATTTGGCTCAGCGGCGCACGTCAGCCATATCAGCGGTGCAGGTCAGCATTATCAGCGGCGCACGTCAGCCAAGCCTTGGCGCAACCGAGAAATGTCTATGGGGTTGGCCGTCGCAAAGCAATGCGGCAGATGACCAGATACGTTGTGGCTAGGACGGCGCGAAGCAGTCCTGTGTGTAGTCAGTTGTTTGTGTTGGTTCAGTAAGCTAGTGTGTGTCTGTAATTGTAATGGTTATGTGATTATTTTTATTAAATATTTATTCTTGCTTCATTTATGAATTTTGTTAGTTCTCTTAAATATAGTTGTTCTTTTGTTTTTAAGATGTCTTTAGTTGTCTCGACTCGATTGAAAATGTTATATTTTGTTCTTAATATGTTAAATGTATGGCATTGGAAAATTAAATGTTCTGCGCTTTCTACTTCATTACATGTTTCACACATGTCAGTATCAATTTTATTGATTTTATGGAGGTACTTTTTGTCATACGTGTGACCAGTGAAGAGGCAGTTTATAAGTTTTTATTAGCGGCTGTCCACTTTATCTTTTTATGCCATTGGTTTTCTGTTAGGACCGAGAAATAACTACTGAATGTGTTGCCTTTGGTTCTGCATAACTCTTTGTAGTGGTTATTCCATGTCTTTTCGTCCATATGCGTCTTTTCGATGCTCTAAATGCATCTCCCACACTATAGCTTGTGTTGAAAGAGATGCCCTCTGTACATGCCTTTTTGGCCAATGCATTCGCTATTTCATTAATTGTTATCCTTTTGTGTCCCGGGACCCATAAAATTTCTACTTTTTCTAAGCTTGTCCAGTCTAATATCTCATGTATTTCCGCTACTATGTATGAGGATGAATGTTTTTGCTTAAGAAGCGCTATCGCCCCCATGCTATCCGTAAATATTACGTATTTGGCGATATTCTTTTGCTGCGCTATTTCCATTGCCGTTTTTATGGCTAATAGTTCCGCAGAGGTGGAGGAGATTGTTTTGTTGCAGTTGAAGATGTGTTCTTCCTCGTCGGTAACGTTGTATACCGCTATTCCAACTACGTTTTCAGTTATAGAGGCGTCTGTTGCAAAAATGCGGTATCCCAAGTCTTGAAATTTGTGGAGTGTATTTTTAAAGGTCGATTGTATTTCCTCTAGAGAGGTATTATTTTTATTATTGCTTAGTATTTTAGTGGTTAGTTTTAAATTTTGGTTTGAAATTTTGTTTTTGGTTTTGTGTTATCCAGTATGTCTATGTGCGCTTCATATGTTTTCCTGTATGGAGATATATGTTCCGTTGGTTTGATTGTGTTACAGAGGTCTTGATTGTATGTTTTGAGTTTAAGTATTTCTTTGGCGGTTAACAATTCAGCCCTGAACAGGGGAGGGATTTCTCCTGCAAGCGCATATATGATGTGGGTCGGTGTGAAAGGTGTCACTCCCATACATCTCCTAAGTGGGATTGCAAGCAGCGAGGTGATATTTTTTGTTATGCCTTTGTTCATGTTTAATGCGTGTATGTTCACGGCAACACTTGGTCTGAGGCCAGCTTTGATCGAAGTTGAGTGTTGCAATACCTGTTGGCTTTTCAGCATTTTTGTTTTTACATCTTTTACTGATTTCTTATCGACCTTCCCAGAAATTTGATCTCCGAGGCTTACGGTATGCTCTTTCCGTTTAAGACTACCATTCTTTTCTTGCTTTTGCTCATCGATAGGGAAGCTGTTTTGTTGGCATTGAAGTTCAAGCCTATATCTTCGCATAGTAAATGGGACGTTGATAACTTGTCCTGTATGTTATTTACTGCGATTGGGAAAGATAGTTTGCTGGATAGGATTATAAAGTCATCTGCGTACTGGTACACTTTAGTGTCTGGGTCTTCTATTTGGTGCAGTCTTTTAGTATACAGGTTGAGTAGTATAGGAGACAGGCATGTACCTTGTATGCCCTCATTTAACATGATTTTACATAAGAATTCTAGGCAGACACAGTTGTACGCATTGTTTATGTCCAGACTGTCTCTGACTACTGCTTTTTTCTGTTATTTAAGTAGCGAGATTGTTGTAAGTAAGTCATTTAAGCACATGGCCGTGGATTTGTTTTTTCGGTATGCATAGGACTTTATAGGTAAGATATTATTTTCTTCCACATATTTGGAGATTCTGTTTTTGATCATCATGTTAATTGTTTTTGCAAGGACCGATATTAGCGATATTGGCCAATAGTTCTCGAAGTTTATAGGGTCTGTGCCTTGTTTGAGAATGGGTGATATATTTATAATTCTCCACTGAGGAGGAATTATACAGTCATTAAAGAGGTCATTGTATATGTCAATGAGATTTGCTTTCCCGTATTCATTTAATGCCTTGAGCATGTCATATGTTATTTTATCCTGTCGCCCCGCAGTGGACCTTTTGTGATTCAGGGCTTCGGTGAACTCTGACATGGAGTAGAGCACATCTGCAGAATTTTGGGAAGCTGAGTTCCCGGAAATTGGTTATTCGTGATATCTGATCTTTTAACATTTGTAGAAAATGCTTGTGCATAGATGGGCAGAGTTTGGATGGTTCTGGTTGTGGCCAATTTTTCAGGGAGTTGAGGAATCTCCAGGCCGTTCTTGTGTTTGGTTGCTTGTCCAACATGCTGATTTTGCTAGTGTGCCTTTCTTTTTTTGCTTCGGCAACTGCATTCTTCCAGTTTTTTTTAGAGCAATGGCTTTGTTAAAATTGATAATGGAGGGAAACTTGTTGGCCTTTGCTTGCGAAGCTAGGACATGTCTGCACATTTTTTGTAGGTCATCAGACCACCAGTATTTTGGGATCTTATTTTATTGTGTAACATAGGATGATGTTTTGATAGCATTTGAGAATTTTTGGTTGAAGTCTTCAGAATTTTTACTGAATGCAAAGTTGGCTATGTTATTTAACAATTTTCTCTTGGCCAGGAAGGTAGTTGGCTTGACTGCTGTGTAATCTATATTAACTATTATTGGGAAACGGTGGCTTTGAGTCGCATTTAATTTTGTAAAGGTTAAGTCAAGGACTGAACCTGAGATAGTGCAGATTTGCGCTTGGAAGGTGATATCACCTGTATTCAGATATATAAAACCTGCATTGTCGTTTTGAAGTATTTTAATGGGCATCCTGATTTTGGCTATTGTTGGGTATTGAGTTAAGTGGTTCATTTTGATGTTTAAATGTATTTTCGAATTTTAACAAATTAAATTTTGCACTGAGCTCATTATTATCATGGAAAAGTGGAGAAAATAGTTGAAATAGTTCTTAACATATTGCTGTAGTTTCATCCTTCTCTGGGTAATTGTATATCCAATCGCTTGTATCATTGGTGTATGAGGGTAGACTGAAGTGTGGGCGTGGCTTATTGAAGCCCACGACCTACTGCACCACCTTACTGTATTTCGATTTATTGATGATTTGATTGACACTTGTGTCATTGATGATCACGTTTTTTATTTTTGGACTTAGTTGGGGGAAATTGGCTTCATAGTTTTTTTGGGTGTATATTACATTGTTATTGAGAGAATAGCTTTCTATAACCTCTTTTCGGGCCAGTTTTTTTATTGTCATGATTTTTAGAATATCGGTTTCCTTGTTCCACACTGGGCAGGAACTCTTCTCCCAGGAGTGATGTCCACTACAATTGCATAAGATACATTTTCCACTTTTGCATCCAGGAGGCCATTAATTTTCTTTGCCACAACTGAGACATCGTTTTTTGGTTTTACACCTAGAGTTAGTGTGTCCCAGTCGTCCACAATTGTACTAAATTTTGCACTGATTCGGGTATTTCATTATTTAGGAAGCCTATTTTGACTTTTTCAGTTGGTTCTAATATAGTCTCCTTTAATAGTTCACCCTCTTCATTTTTTTTCTCCCTATTATTCTCTCGACGGATTTAATTTTAATTTCAGATTGGATGTTATTGTTAATATCCTCGTCTGACCAGCTTGTTGGTACCCCGCGGATTACACCATATGTCTCCGTGTAGTTCCTCGGCATAAAAGCTTTGTAGTTCACTTGGCTGAGACTGTCATTTTTAATTATGTTGTTTGCATTGGTAGCATCATCAAAATACAATTTGTATAGAGTTACTACTAGCGCCGTTATGCTATTCAGACCTTTGTCTTTGAGATATCGAATTTTTTCAAAAAGGAACAATCAATTTTTTACGTTTTTGTTTTGGGTGCCTTCGTTTTGACTTGTGTCTACTAGCACGCAAGCTGCTACTACATGTTCAGCATCATACAGGAACGTGGGGTTTTCAATAATTGGACCATTTTTGGTGGTATCTGAGTTATATATGTTTGAAATCAAGTCGTTATTCCTATTTTCGTTGTCTATGTTGCTGTTTGTAATTGGGGTTTTCAGGTACTTAATTGCTGAGTTAGGCAGCTTTTTAAAATAATTGTCCGCTGATCCCATATTAACATTAGTGTATTAAAGTTTTTTTTTAATCGAGTGAGCGCTGCTTATTGATGTGTCACTTATTGAGCTGTCACTACTCTCTGTAGTAGAGATGTCATTTGTTTTTGTTACTTCTCATTTTGTTTTCTCTTTGGAATTTATTTTGGATAGTTTTATTTCATGGTTGCGCTTTGCTGTTTTATTCCCTTTATTAATGATTTTTGCTAATTTGGCTGATTTCTTGAGTTCAGGGTCTTCTCCTTCCAGGCCAACAATGTCAAAATTACCCGCATATCTTTTTGTGGCTGACGCCGGTAGGGCGGCGCCCGCCATGTTATCCCCCTTCTTTTTCGCAGTTCTTAGTCTAGGACATACCACAGTCGCAGGAATTGAGATTTTAGGAACTTTTATTTATTTGTTTAGGATTTTATGTTTCTATATATTTCTTTTTTAAACACACTCGCTGGCTAGTCTTCCCTTCAGTACGGTTAAAAATTACATTTGCTTGTTGTTACAGCTGTCAGTGTGTTCATTTCTTAGAAGTTCCGATTGTTTGTTGTTATCGATTAGGTGGTTCATTTTGAATAGTGTTGTATCACTAACAAAATAACATATAGTCTAGACAAACCATATATTTAGTGGTGACAGTCGTTTTTTTTGCGGCTGGTCCAAACTCGCCTTCGTTTTGTTCGGGTCCGAGACATGCCCGCATGCTCTCACAGCAAGAGAGTAAGAATACATATGGCCTGTGTCGTGGAACGGCAACGCTGTCTTTTAACTCGCTCACTCTACAGGAAACTGCTTTGGCTTACTCTCATCCATATGATTTGTGCGATAGAACGGCATCGCTGTTTTTTATCTCGCTCCCACTACAGGAAACTGCTTTGGCTTACTCTCAGTGCTCTTTCAATTTGTCTATGTACCGTTTAAATGTTTGTGTGTGTATGTGTGCAAAAATGCCCACAAATTAAATTTTTCTCAAAAGTCGGTGGCATTTCTTCCCTTTTGAGGGGACGAGTAATATGAAATAATGGAAGGGTTTGCCAAGTCGATGCGAAATTCTTTCATTTTAGCTCGTTCTTGTTCGAAAGGGTACCTAAGCGTTGGCATGTGTGCATTTACAAGTTTTTGGACTTGCTATTCACGCATACTTGCGTATTTTGTATATGAATAGAAGCATTTATGCGCATGTGTGCCTGTTGGTCCCTGCCTGCCTGTCCGATGCAAATTTGACAATATTTTTGGATTTCTGAATTTCGAGCTCTACACACACACACAGAGACACAAATGTGTGTGAAAGGGCTGATCATGGTCCCAAAATTCAAAAATATCATTATTGGCACGCGGCTGACGCGCGCCCTTCTTGTTATGATCTCCATTTTCTTTGCACTGAGTTTCCTATGTCCTCATCATCGCGCAGAAACTTTTGAAGATCAAGACGGACGACAAAGAAAAAAGGGTTTTCGTGCGCGTTGTTGTTGTTTTGTGAGTGATTTGTTTCGAATCGTTTCGAAAAAGAGCTTTTGATCCAAACGCCTTTATTACTCAATGGGATCTTGCGTTTGCGGACTAACTCGATCCACCGCTCATTATCGTTAAAGCGGTAAAAAAAAAGCTCCGAGTGTCTTTTCAGGTCTGTCCCTTTATTGCTCAATGGCCATTGAGTAATCAAGAGGGCATGCGGGCATGATTCGAACCCGCACAAAAACGAAGGCGATTTTGGACCAGCCGCATACGAAACTGAAGGCAGGCTAACTTCGTTGTCAGCATTAGCAAGCCGCGACTTGTCTTTGCGTGAACCCTCCTCATTAGCAGTAATAAAAATAAATAAACAAAAAAAATAGTCCGCTCAATACGACTCGAATTTATAACAGACCATACTTCCAACCGCCTCTACTCAACAGTCAAACCAGCAACTAGTCGCTACTGAAAAAAAAAACAAATAAAAAAACAGGAGCACATACACACAGCACAGAAAACAATACAGTCGCAATTGCAATGCTGTTCATAGAATTTAATAAAGACGCTTTGGAGGGACGGACGGTCATTGATAACCATTTTCAATGGGTTCAGGGTATTAAAATAATTTTGACCTATTAACACCAATTATTAAAAACACATCTGGCGGAAAAAATGTTAAATTTCATCATTTTTATTTTAGATTTAATTTATTTTACACTTTTTAGCAAAGTATTTTGTTAATTACAATGTTTGTTGTTGCTGTGATTTATATTTATTTTGTTATAGTATAATCATTTTTAATAAATGTATATTAAGTTACAAAGTAGCAAATTAATCAATAAAAAAACATGTTTGATAAAACCATGAAGAAAAAAATAATTATTAAAGAAATAATTCAAGACAAAATCGAAATGGGTTGTCTTAATACGATGCACATACATTACATATGTACATGCAGAAACTCATTCGCGCTATTTTACAAGTATTATATTGTAACCATTGTATTGATTATAGATTATTGTATTTCTTTGCGGGATTTTGTTTCTTTTTCTTTGTAATTATAACTAGTTTTACTAAGGCTTGGCTTACACTTAACTTAACTAGGTTGCTTTCGTGTTTTTACTTCATTTTTGTTTTGTTATTTGCTTTTAAGAAATTGCATGTTTTATAATAAACGATATTAGCAATGTGGGCAGCGCTTCCACTTGCCATCAAATAAAATTATCTTTAAAATTTACAATCGTTTTACTATCTTGTCGGCTCTCATATAGAGTATGCTTATGCACACAAATATGCATGTGTTGTATATAATATTTAAGAATTATTAATTGGCGATGTCGCCCTTGATTTTAGGCTAAGACTTAGACTCTACGTCATTACTCGGTTCGCGATATACACAATTAATGCATGAGTTTGTGTTGCTCCTCTCTTCATTTATAATTTTAATCACAAAAGTTTTGGAATATTCTCCCTACCTCCCTCCTTCCTTCTCTGTCTCGCTCTCCCTCTGTTTCTCTTATTCTCTCTCCCTCTCTCTCATGCTCACTCTCCCTCTCTCTCACTCTCCCTCTCTCTCTCTCCCTCTCTCTCTCTCCCTCTCTCTCTTTCTTTCGATACTTTCGACACCAAATTACACACTTATTTACAATTTCTTCCATCTACACACATACACGGCCTGGCGCTCGCACAACTCATTGCTGCTGACGGAAAAATAACAAAATCAGAAAGAAGGCCAATATCGGAGCTTGCCATTTTATTTTTTTGCTGAAGTATAATTTTTTTACTGTGCCTGCGCACTTACCGAGCGCGTCTTAGCAACCGCTGTTAAAAGGCAGCGTTATGTTTCTGTTTCGTTTTATTTCTATCTATATCTTTTTACAAGGGCCTAAAGGAGACGGCTGAATCGAGTTTCCCTTCAATTAATTTTTATATTTTATTTTTGATTGTGCGGCGCATTTGAACGTTTAACGGCAGTAACACAAGCACAGACACCAATTTGTTTTGTTATTTTTTTACCATTGATATTATATAGGTAACAAACTACGCGATTTAAAAACACAAATTGTATATGTACATATATATTGTGAATGGTTTTGTGGGTACACATATAAATGCATGCAAGGCTATGAACTAGACCATTGGATTTGTTTTATACGTGCCATACAGCAATGTACGTACAAGGCTTACACGCATGTATACTTTATACATTAAATGTTCGATTTCTTCTGTTAACGCATTTGTGAAGGCATTTGTTATGTGCAGTTACATTTCGACTTAAACAAATGTTAATATACTCTGTATTTGTATCTATGTGTATGTGTAGGTGTTTATAATTTACAAATGTTTAACCCTCTTTCTCGTTCTCTACGATTGTTGGGCGGCGGCAACTCTTGTAAAAAATATGCATATTCCAAAGCTTATAAAAATGTAGAGTACAATCTAAATGTTAATAACCTAGTAAATAGTGTACGCCTTACGACTAGCTTCCTACAGCTAAATGTATGTGCCTAGCGTTAATAAATAGCATTTATTAAAATTTGAATATTTAATATAATAACATTTTATATAATGCCTTGGGTTTCAGTGACAAATGTGAACGGGGCACAAAATATAAAATTAAATTAAATTAAAACCGAAGTTTTTAAATATGATTCTTCTTTTTTTTTACCAGCTATCACAAAATGAAGTACTAAATAAATTATGGTATGTATTTACAATTGATAGCAAAAATGTATTGAACATGTATATGCGTATAAAAAACAAAACATAAGAAAAATACCGCACATACGCACAGCTAACTTTATGTGATAAACGAGCCTGAAAAATGTTTAATAAATTTTGACTACTGCCTAAATTGTTTGTATGTGGGTTATTTGGTCGTTAATGTTATTGGGTTTGTAGTTGCATCTTCTACTAATCTTATTGTTGTATGTCAATTGGAAGTTGATTTAAAAAAAAATGAAGCGACTTGTAAAACGGTATCTAAATAAAAAATATTTTCTAAACGTGTTCCCAATTTAAGCTCCTATAAGGAGCAGATATTAAACTGACAACCGCTAACTAAGCTTATGAATTGGTAGCCGTAAAACACTGTACACATGCGTTTATATAGTCTATTTTCTTTCGAAAGTTATGATAGTCCTAACACATGGATTTTATTATTTTTTGTTTGTTGCGTGTCTCTTGATTTAGAATGATCAATTTTTGACTTAAAGTTAGGTAAAAAATAAACTCTCTAAAATAAGAATAAATTAGCTTCAAAACTATTTGAATCATTGAAATTGTTGATTTAAGACATGTAGGTCAAATCGAATTATGTTGTATAAACGACTTAAATAAATAAAATGTATAATGAAATAATGTACTAGCTTTAATGTACTATTCTTTAGATATAATATAATGTACTATTTTCTCCTTATTTTCTGTTGCATTCTTCTTTTTGTTTACTTCCAGCATCTTCAGAATTATATATTTATATTGTGTTGAATATATTTTGCATACTAAAGAGAAAACATAATTAAACGTTTTACGTCTACAAAAAATATATTACCCATTTGCCAAAGTTTCGAGCAAGTCTCCTAATCGATTGCACTCAACATTGATAGAAAATTTTTTGAATACGTAAATTATAAAAAAAAATATTTTCGCCCTAACGATGAGCACATGGTACATAAGAATCAGAATCATTATTACAATTTTGCATTTGCAATTACAGATGCTGTCTGTGCTTTTTAAAGTTCTAAATTTATAAATAAAGGTGTATATAAACGCGTGGTTGCAATCCTCCTGCAAATGCATGTCAACACAACCTGAGGCGCAGAAACAAAAATAAACTAAATTACATAATAGTTGACAGCCGATAGCTGATAGTAAACATATCTCTACATAAGAAAGTACATAATTAATACATAATGATAAACACACAATGTTTTTGTAGTAATTTGTATAGCCACCTAATGCAGAAGAATCAACACCTTCAGCATAAGAGCACAAACGACAAGGCCAAGCATCAAACGTAATGGGACTGCGATGACTGTTGCGTTTGTACGTTATATTTATAGGTGTTGTTGCTGATTTTGTTGTTGGTGTCATTGCCGTTGCCATTGGCGATGTTGTTGCACTAGAGCCGCTCCACAAACTTGCTCAGCTGATCAGAGGCATCAGGCAGAGAGCCACCGGCATTCCCCACGTTACCAGCATTAACACCAACACTGCCACCGCTAACGCCCAAATCCTGAGGCACGGCCGGCAGCGGCGACTGATGATGCATGCCGTGATTATGCAAACCATCGTGTGGCCCCTGAGGTGCCGGCGAATGACTGCTCATTCCATGATGCGGCGAGGGCTGCGCGCGCGGCGATGCAGACGGACCGCGTGGGGATGGCGCAGACCTGGGCGAAGGTGTTGGCTGTGGCGACCGTATCGGTGGAGAGGAGCGAGCCGTCTGCATCAGTTGCTGCTGCAATGTATGCGGTGTTGGCGGGCCCATCACATTTGCGCCGGGTCCAGTTGGGCCGCTACTGCCGCCGGGCAGCGCATTTTGAGGATTTGTACTTGTCATACCCCCACCACCAGCGGCTACAACCTGCATCATTTGCTGTTGTTGTTGCTGCTGCATCGGCTGTTGCTGCATGCCTGGTGGGATTACACCCATCTGTTGTTGTTGTTGCTGTTGTGGCCCTGGCTTAACCCCTGCACCGCCGACGGTCTGTTGCTGTTGCAGCATGTTGGAGGCTGCCGCATTAGCCATGGAGTATTGGTCAGAGACGGTTCCAGCCGCACCGCTTCCAACAGCTGTACCGGCGACTTGTACACCGGTAACATTTCCAGCGCTTCCGGCATTAAAGTTGCCAGTTGTGCCGCCTGGAAATTGCGGTTGACCAGCAACGCCCATGTGTGGACCGCGTTGGCGTTGTGGATATGGCGGTGGATATTGATTCATTTGCATATAGCGCATCTTAGTCCAGTTTTGGTTTGGCACCTGCGCAAAAGAGATAGCATATGATCAGTAAATGTCAAATTTAGATAAAGTAGAGATTGTGATGACTGATTGGTGATCAACCCACAGCCTGAAAACTTTTGGAAAATTCTTCCCGCTAGGGTGGAAAATTGTTGGAAATCGGTTGAATTGTTGTTGTCTTTCAGCTTTAAAGGCACTTTCAAATATTATTCTGAAAAAAAAACATTGGAAACGCGTTTAACACTTTTCGAAAAATTCACTCTCCAGGAAGAGTTATTTTCGTCCAAAAATGTTAAGCTTATATACATGTTTCACCGATTTTGATAAACCCCTATCCCAAACTACCCCAACGTAAAAGAATAGGTTTAGGACAGATACATTTGATGAACGCATTTTTAAAAATTCATCATACAATTCTTAATGTGTGTTATTCACCGGTTTCGGAAATTCATATTGTAAAAGAGAACAACAAATCCGCAATGGAAATATTTAAAAACTAAAAGCTTAGCTTTCTATAAGTTGTATTAATTTCATTCATTCGCTCAATATGCAGCAAAATTTTGTTTGATCATGCAGAAATTAGTTTTCTGCGCTTACTTAACCAAAGTTTGCACTATAAAGAACAATAGCCGCTTTTATTCCATCAAGATTGTGGACGGACACTCGATTTATTTTATTTTTTTAAACTATTGTATTTCTAACAAGAGGTTCTAGTCGGGAGCTCCCGACTAGGGGATACCCTGAACCCTCTTCTAAAAAAAAAAAAATTGTTCCCTTGGCAGGTTTCGAACTCGCAACTAACCGCACCACTTGCCGCTGCCTCTACTCAAGGGCCACACCAATAACTGAACTTTAATGAGAAAAAAAACCAATTAAAATAACAGCACAGAAAACAATACAATCGCAATTGCAATGCTGTTGATAGAATTCAAAGCAGACGCGCATGAATGTGTGTGTGTACATATATACAGAAATTGGAACTTGCGATAGCTGCTGCTAACACGTGCGCCCATAACTTTTGTGTTTCTTAACCAATCTTAATGAAATTTTCGACAGTACATCTTATTGTAGAATAGAATATAGAATATTTGCGTATTCTCAAAAAGTCATTTGCATATAAATTGTGGCTTAAATTAATGGGCAATACAAGTTGGATAATTAACTTGATTTATAGCTTTGTATTGGTAGCGGGGAGGTTGCGATGGATATAAAATGAAAGATACTATTCTAGAAGCTACATGTCAAGTTTGGTGACTTTAGCTCATATTATTTGCCGAAATTGCTCAAAAATCAGGATTTCGATATCGATTTTTATCGATTACTTGGAAACGGGGCAAGTTATCGAATATCGGAAACAAACTCGATCTGCGCGGGCACTAGGAGGACCTTCCTACCTGGTAAAATTTCAAGTGTCTAGCTCTTATAGGTTCTGAGATCCTTGGGTTCATACATACGGACAGACGGACATGCTAGATCGACTCGGCTATTGATGCTGATCAAGCTATATATATATACTTTATGGGGTCGGGAATTCTTCCTTCTGCCTGTTACATACATTTGCAAAAATACATTATACCCTTTTTACCCATTTTCAATGGGTTCAGGGTATAATAAAGGTAAAATGAATAAATACCAGCTTGTTTTGAATGACCATGACCGTCTGCTACTCTATAAAGTCTGTGAGTTTCAATACGCCAAAGGTAAAGTTCATATTGTGACAGGACTTGAGAGGGAGTATTAATACTACGTTACTTACCATGCCCCCCTGATTGGTAATGCCCGGCGGCAAATTTGGCAGCATCATAGCTGTATTCTGCATGTTGGCCATGCGCTGATGTGGAGGTCCCTGTTGCGGCTGTTGTGCAGCCTGCATTAGGCTGACTTGCTGCTGTTGGCCGGGTCCCATTTGCTGTGGTCCAGGGCCTGGTCCCTGCTGCTGTTGATTCATCATATGCTGCATTTGTTGTTGTTGCATCACCTGCTGCTGTTGTTGTTGCTGCTGCGGTGTTTGTGGTCCATTGCCAGCTTGCAGTGCGCCTCCGGCTCCACCAGCTCCGCCAGCGGCAGCATTAATTTGGCTTTGCTGGCGCTGCTTTATGATGGCCGCCATTATTTGCGGATTCTGCTTTAGTATACTCAGTATGTGCTGATTACTCTCATTGGTCGGATTGTTTTTGATCTTTTGCATGATCTGGGCTAGTGTTTGCGTGTTGAGTGGCGGTCCATTAACCATGTTGGGCCCCGCCCCTCCAGTTCCACCGCCGCCTATACCTTGTGAGCCTGGTGGGCGAACACCGCCTCCAGAGGTTGCAGCACCAATTGGCGCACCTAAGCCTATGCCATGAGCTGCTCCGCCGCCGCCCATGCTGACACCAGCCCCTACAACGGGCATCTGACCAGCCCCAACGCCGCCACCTACTCCAACACCGACACCCAGCTGATTAGATGGTATGCCCAACATCTGTTGTTGCTGTAGATTCTGCTGCATCAGCTGGTTTGGCTGACGCATTCCTGGTTGATTAGGCGTATTGTTGGCATAACGTTGTTGGGGGCCACCGCCTCCACCCCACTGATCCATTGGTAGTAGATTATTAGAATTCAAAACATTGTTGCAATTTCCACCACTGGGCATCTGTCCACCACCGGATACCACGCCTACATTACCAGCAAGCTGATTGCCGACCATGCCACCCATCGCGCCTTGGGTTGGTACGCCTACACCCATGGCTCGTTGCATAACAGGTGGAGCCATTGGCACGCCCTTCCCAAAGCTACCGCCATGCGGCACTTGTTGGCGTGCTGCTTCCTCCTGCACCTGTTTGACCACTTGTAGCACATTTGGCGACGGCGAGTGACCACCGGGTTTCATGCCAATGCCTGGTTGGTGTGGATGTGGCGATGTCATACCAGTGATGACAGCACCTGAAACCGGAGACGGTACCGGCACTGTGGATGGACTCATGCCACCGCCACTACTTGGCAATATGGCAGCTGGCCCGGACATTACTTGTTGACTAACTGCCACTCCCGACATGCCCACTACTGGAACACCAACTGCGACGCCACCAGCTGCAACTACAGGGCCGCTCACTGCTGGTCCGGGTAAGGCAGTAGGAGCTGCGGTTCTGGACATGAGGGCGACGCGGCGGCGCAGTAATTGTTGCTGTTGCAATCTGAAATGAGGAAATTAGAGTTTATATTAAGTGTACAATTTTAACCTGTTGGTTTCGTATGAAAAACTTAGTTCTTCAATATGTATGCATGCATGCATACGTTAGACTCCTATACCATATAGCTGACATGTGAACGATCGGCCGAAAAAAAAACTTTTTTATGCTCATAACATATCAGTTTAATTTGTTTAAAATCGAACCTCTATAACCATTTGGTCATATGCGAAAAATAAATAGGTAAGAAAATGTGTTCGTTAAGTCAAAATATAAAGAAACGCCTACTTGAGGCTAATAATAACCAGATATACCAAATTTGATTTACAATAAAAAATATATGCACATATATGGAGAAAGCTCTAGAGATTTTATCTTCAGTTTATTTAAAAAATTGTAGTGAATACATTTTCCAGGCTAGTTTAAAAGGAAACTAGAAAACAGGATATCAGTCCGCCGAAGATTTAATACCATTCTAGATGTTTGCAGATGTGAGAATACTAAAGGTCGAAAATGCCGCGTTTCATAAAAATATCTCGGAAAACAAAATATTGACCATAAAAGAACAAACTCTTCCACCGAGCGCTCCTATGGTACCGTTCCTAATTAAAAAAAAAAGTTTTTATACAAGAACCTACTTTTCGATCGAGTTTGATATCTTTATAAAATGTTTTTCATGCAAAAGCGTAATCTCCGACCAATCGTTTCCATGGCACCTAAAGCCTATGACCTTTGTATTGCCTGCAACCAAACATATGCAAAGTTTCAAGACGTTAGCTTTAAAACTAAAAGAATAGTTCGCATAGAAACAGACAGACGGAAATGGCTATATCAACTCAGCTGTTGTGCTGATCTAGAATATATATACTTTATGTGGTCGGAGATGTCTCCTTTGTGTTACGCATAGTAACACATTTCATGACAAAACGATTATACCTTCTACAATGGTATAAAAATGAACAATCTGTTGGCTCAGCAGCCTTTAAAGAGCTGTCAAGATGCAAATTCTTCAAAACCATAAATTACACACGTTATTGATGTACATAAACGATCCAATTATATAGCCATACCTGATCTGTCTGTTCCTATGCCAACTAGTCTAGCTTAATATCCACTTTTATGAAACTTAGATTAATAATTTCAGTGCAGGTAGTACAATCCGAGTCGACGGATCGGACTACTTTATCAATAAGCATACAACATTGTTATTGTATGATTGTGATTTTATCTTATTAAAAAAACTATCGTCGGTAACGTGTTTCTGAATAAAATGTTAATTTACCAAGCTTCACAATAGCAAGCTTCATTCTACGGTCAAAATCCCATCACACGATTCGTCAATAATTTAGGCCCATTCGGGTTCAAACTCATTTCGAAAGAGCCATTTATGAGATATGCTTGAATCTTCCAGGAAACTCTCCCCCTGGGTTGAAATGGGAATCAAAGGTTGATTCGAGTTCATATGTGAATACAAATTTGGGATAGGTCGTGCATGATCAGCGCTAGAAAACTAACAAAATTATTTCTTCACCAGCCAAAACCAAGGCAGTGAATAACAACACATACATATACATATTTTCATGTACATAGTTATGCATGCATAATTCACACATACAAACATAGGTGCTTGCACGCCATTGGCTGAACAAGAACTTCTCTCGAGCATACACTGTCCAAAAACAAAAGTGAAATAAATCTATGTGTGATGTTTTCTTTACATAGTTATTGCACAAGTTGCGTCTTGTAAAAAAATTATTTTATTCAATTTTTCTTCAAACTCATAGTAGCTAGGGTTATATAACATTTAAATAAGCATGCATTTCATGTATAAAACAGAAGTACTTTGCGTCGATCGTAAGCTTAAAACTTTTCGCTCAATGTACTTCGAAAACGAAGCGACGCAAAGCACCATCGTCCAGCTATGCTGAAGGCAGGCTGGCGACTAACTTCGTTGCTCGTGTCAGCGCATCAGCAAGCCGCGAGTTCGGCATTCGTTCATCTGAACGAACAGCCGTCGGCAGGCATGTCGTGCGCAAACTCAAACGCCAGATGAAACGCCAGGCATGAAATTTTTCGTCGCATTCAAAAGTATGGGCGTTACTCATCTTAGTGTTTATATTGTCTTTGATAATATCATAGCAAAACTCATAAGAAAACTAACTAAACTAACTAACTAACTAAACACCGTTATGTAACAATGTAATTCAAATTATTTATCTTTGTTTTTGATGACAGTTATATGTTGAGTTATAAAAAATAAGAATTCTTGAGATTCCCCGATAGCCGCGCCGAGCTGCCTTCAGATATAAAATATTGTTCTACACACACATACACAAAATCACATGCAAGCACGCCGCTTGCTGCGCCTCTAGCTACGCTACGGCTGCGCTGCTTCTTCCCTTTGCTTAACGCTGTAGAAATGCTTTCATTAATGCTGCGGTGTTAATTGTCCGATCTTTATATTACAGCACCCAAATGGGTGTAAATACCAAAATGTAAGACTATAGCTCTTTTAATGAATTTTTAAATTATGTGGAAACGTGGGCTATACGAGAGTCTACATACTTTGTCCTGACTGACTGATAGGTGATCATCGCGCAGCTTAAGCCGTTTTAAGAGATTTTTGTACAAATTAATTTAAAGTGCGCTTCGCAGTTTTCGCATAATCTAATCCTTGGTGGAATTGGACGTCAACGATTTATGTGGGTGATATTTCGTGTTCAAATTCTAAGAATCTTTATAAAAATCATCAGACGTATTTTACAAAATGCAAGCTTCCTGGGTGGAAAACGTGGATCAAGGACTTTTTTACGAAGTTTGAAGTTTGTTTCCAACTTATTCCTATAGCCCTAAATAAGAACTTAATGAATACGTGTTTCAGCACGTTTGAAAATTCCATCCACAACTGTGGTAAATTAGAGGAAAATTTGCAAATTTTTTTGTTGACTTGTTGTTGAGTTCAAGCAAAGACACTATAATCACTAAGATGAGTAACGCCATGCAACAAAATGCTACTATGCAGTTTGTTTTTTTGAAATTTGAGAACGAAAACGAAATCAGTATCATTGCGCTCTCACATCCGAAAGAGCGAAAAGCTAAAAATAGAATCTACGCCGAGCTTCGGCTCTATGAAAGCCGTGCAAGCAATAATGTTTGTATGTGTGTTAGTATACACACATAACAGCATAATTGAATGCGTTTGTTATTCACAGCTCTAGCTTTAGCTGGCAAAGAAATCAATATTGTTAGTTTTCTATCGCTGATCATGCACCTATCCCAAATTTGTATTCACATACGAATGCATGCTGTGTACTGAGGTTGGCTCCGTAAAAAATCTGTCTTTTAAAGTCGTCGCAAATATTTGTACACAACATGCATTCATATGTGAATACAAATTTGGAATAGGTCGTGCATGATCAGCACTAGAAAACAAATTTATTTCTCCACCAGCCAAAGCCATGGCAGTGAATAACAACACATATAATATACATATTTTGATATAGTTATGCATGCATAATTCACACATACAAACAAAGGTGCTTGCACGCTATTGGCCTAACAAGAACTTCTCTCGAGCATACACTGTCCAAAAACAATAGTGAAATAAATCTATGTGTGATATTTTCTTAACATAGTTATTGCACAAGTTGCGCCTTGTAAAAAATTTTTTATATTCTTAATATATTCTGTAAAATTTATAGTTAGTATCTAGGGTAATGTATCATTTGAATAAAGCATGCATTTCATGGATAAAGCAGAAGTACTTTGCGTCGTTCATAAGTTTAAAACTTTTCGCTCAATGTACTTCGAAAACGAAGCGACGCAAAGCACCATCGACCAGCTGTGCTGAAGGCAGACTGGCGACTAACTTCGTTGCTCGGGTCAGCATCAGCAAACTGCGACTTCGGCATCCGTTCGTCTGGCTTTTGGAGAACGAATAGCCAGTCGGCAGGCATGTCGTGCGAAACTCAAACTCTAGATGAAACGACAGGCATGAAATTTTTCGTCGCATGCAAATGTATGGGTGTTACTCATCTTATTGTTTATATTGTCTTTGGTTCAAGATAGTACAGGTATAGTTAAATTTTCTACGGCCGGGAACTAGATGAAAAATTGATATCTAAAATTTTAAGCACAAAACTTGCAACACGCAAGTGGAAACTGGGCAAGTTTTCGAATATTTGAACTCGTATTTCGAGTTTTAAACTTCATTAGGCTCATTGCATATTCAAAATGTAGATCAGTGATCTTGATTTTGCGTCTAATGATTCTAATATTGAAGCTCTAAGTAGAAGAAACAATTTACGATTAGCGAAAGCCGCGTGAGTCAATGCAGATATCATTCCAAGAAATCATTGTACTAAATCTATCAAATACAAATATTGCGTTCAGTTACTTACTTTTGCTGTAGCTGCTGCTGTTTTAGTTTGTGCTTAATGTTGGGACAGAAGGGCACTGGACACTTTTGCTCCTGACAGTGTTTAGCGTGATAACAGCATAGGGCGATCAACTGCTTGCATATAGGACAGCCACCATTTGTCTTTCTTTTGCAGTTCTTTGTATGCTGGACTACCCGTTTCATCTTTTGACACGAAGGCAAACGGCAATTGGCATCACGACATTGACACGCGTGTACCAGAGATTGAATGCATCGTTGAATGGACTGTTTGCGTGCCTCCTGAGGATTTGCCTGCTTAAGATCAGCCGGAGCCGAGCCATCGTCAAGATCGAAGCCGAGTTTTTCCATTTTATGTGGATGTCCCACCTTCTCCTTGCACACCGTGCAGAGATCGAAATCCTATAACCCAAAAAATAATATAAGTCAGATAAAAATTAATTAAGATTTAGAGCAGAAGTTCTGAAAAAAAAAAATAGCAATCGATCTTACATCACAAACGGTACAATGGTAGCGCGTCTCTACTGCCGTCTTGCAGTTGTTGCAGGTATAAACAAACTTGTCCTGGCCCTGATTGTGCAACTCGTACAACATTGATAGTGTGGAGAACTGTGCGCGTCGCAATGATGAAAATTCGTAATGCTTGTCACGGGCAAGTGTCAAGAATGCATCACGTCCATCCATTAGATCACAGGTAAGCAACGGATCAGGATCTTGTATGGGCTGTGTACAAAAATTAAATTGGTTTAAGAAAACAAGTGATGTGCATAGTCAATTAATGTGGCTAAAGTTAAAACTATAAGACTTACAGCCAGACTTGCTGCTGACTGGGCCGAGTGTAAGCGTATGACAAAGAAAACTTCCTTGTGCTTCTCCATTGTTGCATAGATCTTGGCGGACAAATCATTTCCCGACTGATGCTCATTAGACTTCTTACTATTTTTGCGCTGTGCTGCTTTTGATTTGTTGGACTTCTTGGCCTTTTTCTGTCCTTTTTTTTTGCCATCACCACTGACTTCGTTGTCCTCAGCGGAAAAAAGCTGCAGTGTTTTCAAAATTAAAAATTATGAATTACCAAAAGTAAATTAAATTCTAATTGTAAATGTGAAAAACGTACGTTGGCAGCGGCAGCAGCTTCGGCGGCCTCGGCCTGTTTACGTTTTTCCTCTTCTTCCTGGTCCAGTTCTTTAATGCTCTCCTCAAGTACGTTTGGCCAAAAATCCCCCTCAAAGTAGGGTAATTCAGCGGCCGATCCAAGTTTATCCTCCATTGCCTGTTTAAGTATGTCCTTGTAGTCCTGTATAATGCGCTCAATCATGCCCTTATCGAGCATCTTTTTGTACCATTCTTGCAAACGCTTCGGTTTAGGTATTTTCTGATCAGTCGGATGACAATGAAATATGTAGTCATCGCCTTCAGAGGGTGGACACGCCCAAATGTGCGCCATCGTATAGCCCAGCTGCTTCACGTAGTCCATATAGCCGAGTAATATTTCATGGTAAACCGCAGTGCGATATTGGCGAGGTCGAAAGAAATGCACAGAATCGAGGTAAGCAATATAGACGCGTCGAGTATTAGGCGCTGGGCATTCTGAACCATATTCCTGTACGTGCATACCAAAGAAGCAGACATCAATGCCATCCACTTCTTCAAAGGCGAATAAGGCCTTTGCCCGATATGGAAACTCTTGCATCATTTCACCGCCCTCAACAAATCGACGCCGCATGCCAGGTTTAACCTCAACGCATTTGTCCGATGAAGAGACCACTCGTATGTGCACCTCACCAGCGCCAGCTTCTTTTTTCTTTAAAAAATTGTTTACACGAGTCTCAATGTACACACCCAGCTTGGTGGTAGGCAATCGCTTGGCATTGAATTTGTTCTCCTTTCGTTTTGAGTTCTTCTTTTTTAAACAATTATCACATACAAAACCGCCCGGCCATATTGAATCAAGCCAAAGCACACAGATCTGATGTTGCTTGCGTCCGCACTCCTGGCAATCAACGAAGGGCTCTAGCTCTAAATGGTCGTTCTTCATCTCTTTGAATTGGTCCTTTTTAATTTGGCTAATGATATAAATAATATTAGCTTATTTGTTATTTTGATTATTATAGTAATTAACTTATATACTTACGTTTGGGACTGAAGTGGATCATCGCCCAGAGTTACAGTGTCTCCTTGTATGTCATTAAAGCACTTTTGGCAGAACGTGTATCTATTTGAGGCAACACCGTATTCCTTTAGACTGTTGTGATTTTCATGGCAACAATTTACGAGTTGATGGCAATGAGCAATGGCAATAGGCGATGACAATTGGACAATTGATAATACGCACGATTTACGAAATGAGTCAAATGCAGAAGAAATAAAACGAAAATTTCACATACAAACAGCAACAACAAAAAAACCGTGTACATATTGAGGTATTATATGTATGCAAACATGCAAAATAGTTTTATGATTTTAATTTATGCAGAGTACATTATTAACATAAATGATAAAGCAAAAAAAAAATAATAATAAAGAAAATCCAAGTATTTTTCATTAGAAACATAGAATACGCATATGAAAATATATATATGAGAAACATAAAATTTATCCGATTGATATAATATAAAATTTGTTTATAGGAATTGTTAGTTGGATTTCGTTTATTTATAAACTGATTTACAACTAAATATGACATATAATAAATATGCATACATACGTACAAAAGCAAGTCAATTTAAATGTAAGTAAATACAGTTGTATGATTGCGTACACACACAAGTTCTATTTCGATTATTTTTGAGTCGATGTTTTTTCTCGCATAATGCGTTACAATACACAATAAGGAGCTAAAGCTTCAAACGACTGGAAAAGCATGTACAAATCTAAAGGGCTGCTGTCACAAAGCGAAAATGGTATATTTGTTTTTGGTTAGGTTTCTTGCTGAAAGCTTGAGTCTCGAAGCTTATGATATAGCGACGCCCATTGGGGGCATGTCAAATACGAAATTCTATATCTTTTTTCGTTATATTTTTTTTTAGATAAACTACAAAGATTATAAAGTTGCGCTTTTTGCAAGCGTGAGAGATCTGGTAAGCTTATGTACTTTATATTATACATATTTACAAATATGACTATGCAAAATTAAAACACATGCATAAGAAAACATAATCGCTCTGCCTTTCCAGTTAATATCAGCTATTTTGTTTCTTGTCTGGCACCTACTTAATCATAACCATTAAAATGAGGAACACGTAAATTAACAATGTCGCCGTGGTATGTGGTGATATTGCTTAGAGTATAAAATCATTTAAGCCTCAGTAGGTGTCGTCAAGAAACATATATCATGGTTTATACTGCAGTTACCTTATGTAATGAAGGTGCATGCGAAAGTGGCGAAAAACGCTTCACCTCATTTTCAAAGATCTTTGTGAACACTCGTTTGAACGTTTTTCACACTTTTTTATAAAATCCACGTTTCTTGGATAGAAAGTACGTGTCAATGGTTGCATGAACGAAAGATTATTTTTCGGTTTTAAGATTCATACCACGAGGGCGAATTTCGCTGTTAGACACAGCACAAACATAATCGCAATTGTAATACTCTTGATAGAATTCAATAAAGACGCGCATGAATGTGTGTGTGTACATGTATACAGAAATTCTTTCAATTTCCGCTTTCCACACTTTTTGTTTAATAACTTTTGTGTTTCTTAACCGACCTTGATGAAATTTTCAACATTAGATCTTATTGAGATATATACGTAGAATATATGTACGTATATTTTCAAGAAGATCATAGCTCTAAAATATCGGCTTAAATTGGTTGGTAGTTCCAAATGCTTAAATGGCGATAGCTATAAAATGAAAGATACCTGATGTATATATACTATTCTAGAAGCCACATGTAAAATTTGGTGACTCTAGCTCTTGAAACCTAAGAGATTCGCTCATAAATTAGGATTTCGATATCGATGTGTATCGATGGATTAGAAACGGGTCAAGTTATCGGAAACAAAATCACCTGTTATGTAAATTTGCACAAAACCATTACGCCCCATTTACAATGGGACTGGCAAACTACGGCAAGCTGTGCATGCGTATAAAATAATTGTAATTTTGGAATATTTGGTATAATACAATATAATATTTTATGGTATGCACCGAAGAAAACTACTACTAACTAGTAATATAAGAATTGGTTAAATAATTTAACAATTTGTTTCGTTCAAAGGGCGTAAAAAGATATAGTAGTATTGTTAAAATATATGTATGTAACAAGCAGTAGGTTTCATAAGTATGCCGAGCTGAGTTCTACTAGTCTTCGATAATCTATATCGAAATCCTTGTTTTGACCAAATCTGACATGTAGCTTCCTGAATAGTACATATGTATATACAGATCAAGTATCTTACATTTTAAAGTAACCGTCATCCTCGCCAAAACACAACCCGCTATAAATCAAAAAAATAAATCAAGTGAAACTACCCGCAAATTTAATAGTTATATTCTTTTACCTATTAAATTGGGACGAAAGTGTATTTTTGGGCTTAAGCTCGCCAGCAGTTGTGATTTTGTAGAAAGTTCAGCGTATCTCTTAGTCGGGGCAGTCCCAATTAGAGCATTCCTATTATTTTTAGCGTTAGCGTCCTCATAAAATACTATACGTCTCCTAACATATTTGTCATTTTCTACGTGTGTTGGTCAGATTCCATATCCAGAGTTTTGCTATAATATTTAAAGTTGTTTGATCTGTATATACTTTTCTAGAAGCTATATGTCAAATTCAGGCTATTCGCCATGGAGGAATTTTACGCATATTGTTACAAAATTACCGGACATAGTCCAGATAATAAATTAAATATGTGGGTCAACACTCCCGTCAGGCATGGTGGTTTGCGAAAACCGCATCAAAAAAAAAACTGTCCTTTGAACGAAACTTAGTCTATCCCATTGAATACTATCATTGTGACTGTGTATAAAAAAAATTTAAAAAAAAATATTGTGTTAGATAATTATATATGCCGTTTCTTGATTCCTGATTTTTTTCTAAGTTTCCACAATTGAAAAGGTAATATGAGGTTACAACAGAATCTTTTTTAAACTTCAATATAACTATTGACATTATTAAAGCTTATATTTATAACATATATAAATTACACGAAGAAACAAAATATGCATTTGTATATGTGTGCATGTATGCAGTTGTGTTATGTATGCTTGTATCTATGTAGACATGTATGTGCTTTCGGTCCTACGCTAAACTCACCTGTTTTGGTAGCTGTAGTATTTGGCATCTCGTGGTATCGTACACAGCTGTTTGCCATAACAGCATAGCACCTGCGGATTAAATGTGTACTTCCGACCACAACAATACCCCAATGCTTGCATCACAGGATCTATTTCAGCCTCGAACACCTCTGACAACTATAGTTAATAAAAAAAATACATAAATATATGGTAGATCATAATTGCAGAAACTATTTTGTTGTTGCATATACACATGTTGGGGCTAAATTAATTCAATTTTCATTAATTTAGTCTCTTCATTTTTTTCCGATGTACTGCTTGTATTAAAATGACCTATGCAAAGCTTCATGACGATGATAGCTTTACAACTGAGACTTGCTTGTATAAAAACAGACTGACTGATTTTTTGATGGATTTAGGTTTAGGTTAGAAGCCGGTATAGCCCCCATCGTTTGCAATTCTTTTGCAAATTCTTTTCGTTGTTAATGAAATTAGGTTTGTATAAACTTTTTAGGACATCTTTTTACTGTTGCTTTTTTTTTAACTTCCTTTTAATTCTCGATCATAGTAGCATATTATGTTTAACATGGTTCAGTATCGTGTTCCGCAAGATATTTCATAGCAAAATGGGAACAGTGTTAGAAACCTAACATTTTGCTCCAAAACCATGCGATGGGAAATACCCAAGACGCTTACATAGAATTCTTCTCTATAAGGACGTTAACCATGTTCACAAGTTATTTTCGAACGGATTAATTTTCTACATCACTCCATAAAATTATTGCCAACTTTCTTGCACAGTTTTATGTATGTTTTTCTTTAGATTTGTTTTTAAGATTTGAAAGCGTGGAATTAGTATTTTTTAATGTCTTTTTTGCACATTCGTGATTTTATAATATTTTCACATTTTGACCGAGCTGGTATGTTGCTTTTTAGTTTTAATTATGTTTTCTGTACCTAACGCTTTTTTTTTATTACAAAAATAAAAAATCGGACTATTTTTAATAAATTTTGAAATATATGCATATAAAAAGATGTTTAGGTAGTGTAGTTATTAATTTCACAATAAGTTATATGCATTTATATTCAAAACACTAAATTTTTATCGATTTTCGATCGTTATATTTTAATATACAATAGCCTTACCTTGGTGCAGTAACGATAGACACGTGATGTTTTGCGGTTGTAAAGCCATGCGTTGTCAAACATTAGCCACACATCGTCTACATACTCCCAGGGGTCACTATATTTGCCATTAAGTATGTTATTGCGGATGGTACCTAGATCCATTGGTTTTTTTACAATCTCAAAGTAGTCGGGTATTCCCAAAGCTTGTGGATCGACCGGATAACGAAATGGCACCGACTCTGGTTCCTGACGATATAGCTTATCCAACGTCGGAAGTAATGCAGTGCGCAGCTCTTCTGGGTTAAATTCTACAAATAACAAAGCAGCCAATTAGTTTTCCAAATTTCTTGTAAATTAGAATAAAAGACTAAGTGTTCTTATACCTTTTAACAGTCTACTAGCCAATTATTTCTCCTTAATTAATCTTTAATTCGTAGATTCAACAGAAACGAAATTCTTAAATATCTCCTTATTTTTATTACCATTGAAAATTGGTATAATAAAATATTGTAAATGTTGTAATCGGTAGAATAAAGGATATCTGATCCGAAAAGGATAAACATTTTCGTCAGGAGTCATTCTTGTATCATGTTTGTGTCTAGCTAACAGATACAAAATATTTCAATTGCTGGGTATCCTTCCCTCGAACAACTATTTTTTTAACACTATTGTTGTCTCTTTTTAAATTGTGTTTTTTTTTGCCTTATCTTGCCTCTCTACAGTTACTCTACACTTAAAGCTAGAGTAAATATCCGAAAAAAATTAAACTTACGGCATTTTTTCTTTTTGTCGCCAGCATTTGGTGCGAGTGGCTCCGGAACCATTGGTTTGGTCTCAGATTTAATTTTGATATCTGATGCAATTCCCGCAGAAACTCCATCAATAGCACCATTGATATCATCCTTTCCATCGCTTCCACCGCCACCCAACGTACCATCTCCATTGGCGCCAGTAGCAATGCCACTGACAACCGCTGATTCATCCATATCCATAGGCTCAGACTTGATCTTCACGTCACCGGCGGCTCCATCCTCCGACTTAAGGTCTATTTTAAGCATGCTGGTACCATCATTGTTTACATTTTTGCCTTTTCCACCTGTCGAGCAATCCATTTGTGAACTATCGCCATTGCCGCCACAACTATCGTCCATAAACTCCTTTTTGATCTCATCCTCTTGCTTAATAGAGTCAAGTTTACCTTTTGATGACATTCCACCACCTCCACTACTACCACCACCATTGCTCCCATTTGTATCATTAGCACCAGCTGGCGACGGCGTCTCATCGTCGTTATCACGCGCTGCCGCCTCCAGTGCAGCCATCTGTGATGATAAACTACTCGAGGTGCTTATCACGCGGCCTGTAGCAGTATTCTCGACATTGCTGCGTGCCACCAGCAGCACCGTGCTGCTTACAGGCGTTGAATTTCCATTGCCACTTGTTGCAGTCGTTGATGTTTGTGTTGCCCCTGATGTACAACTTATGGGAGTACTGACAACCGCTGTAACCGCTGTCGTTGTGATTACAGAACTGCTGGTGCTACTAATGTTGCTACTATTACCGCTGTTGGCACATGTAGCTGCTGCCGAAGCGGGTGTACTGCTGGCTGCCAACCCTGAAGCGCTGGTAGCCGGCACTGGCGAGGTAGGTATATATGGCGGTGTTGCTGCTCGATTACTTAACGGCTGCATGAGACTGCTTACAGAGGGCGGATTGTTTGATGGCGTGCCAATAGGTCCGTTCGACATGAAACTAGGCGAAGGACTTGGGGCTGTCACAGTCCCGCTACCAATGCCACCAGCACCAGCGCTAGGTGCTCCTGCAGTGAGTGCATCCAGGCTGGTGGGAGTGGGCGGCATATTATTTAGCACACTACCAGGTGGCTGCTGAGCCTTTTGCTGCATGGGTGAGCTAAATGCATTCGATTGCTGTTGCAGCTGTTGCGGCTGCTGGATAGGCGTAGCATTGCTAAAAGGTGACTGTGGTAATAGCATGGCTGCGTTTGCTTGCTGTTGATGTTGCTGCAGTAGACGCTGTTTCATAATCTCGGTGATTTGAGAATTCTGTCCACCGGAACTACCATTGGCATTTATGAACTGCTGCTGTTGTTGTTGTTGACCGGTCACCGGACTTGTTAATATTCCTGGGCCACTACCAACTGACGAAGTTGATTGCATGGTCTGCTGCGTGTTAAAAGGAGAAAGCACCGGATTAGCTACCATTCCGCCGGGACTTGGACCGGAAGGCCCAACCAACATATTGCCTTGAACAGGCTGCTGCTGTTGCGGGAACTGCATTCTCTGCTGCTGTTGCTGTATGGCTAACATATTGCCACCGGGCGAATGACTGCGCATACTTGCCGCTACAGCCACCATGTTGGCTTGTCCGGCTGCCGTCTGCTGCTGGCTAGTGCCGCTCCCCATGCCAGGAGCTTGAGGACGCATCTGCTGTTGAACCATGCCACTTGGGCCACCACCTCCACTACCCATTGGACTGATAATAGGACGCACGCCCTGACCCGGCTGTTGTTGAAGCGAATTGTTGGGTACTGATGTAGGATTGACGACACCGCTGTTGGGACCGCCTTGTTGCATTTGCAACATTTGTTGTTGGTGCTGCTCTTTGCGCTTGAGACGTTTTTCCTCTAACTCTTTTTGTATCTTATAGATCTTTTCGGCAAGTAGATGATAGTACTCGGATCGCGATTTAGCCATTTCATACATATCCTTTTCCACTTTTTCGGCATACGAGACCAGATTATGCATGCGCTTGTCCTGCATTGTAGTTGGATCCGATGTCGGAAAGATGGCTTGCACCAGCTTGTGTACCAAATGATTGCGCAAGTCCGCTGTCACCGATTCGCGCCAGTCTTTCTCGCTGTCGCTCCCACTTCCTGGGGCACCACCTGCACCCCCGGCACTGCCTGCGCTTCCCGCTCCCGCGTTTGATGCATTTGATCCACTTGATGAACTGTTGGCACCTCCTGTGGTATCTGCAGGCATCAACACGCTTGCACCAGCTGTGCTATTGCCAGTACCTGGCGCGCCTGCTGACACTACGCTGACGTGTGCCTGTACCTGTGCTTGCGATTGAGCCTGCAATTTGAGCTTAGCCATCTGATCCGACTGACCCCCTAGTTGTTGCTTTTCGCCGACGCCTACAAAGTTGGCATTGTTAAATCCAACGTTGACCGACAGTGGCGCTGGAATGTTGCCCAATTGCTGTTGCTGTTGAACATTTTGCTGCGCATTGGACTGCTGTTCAACCATATTGGGAATCGCGCGCCTGCGTCCAGTGCTTGTATTGCAACCCTGCAGCATTAGTTGTCCACCCTGCTGTGCGGCCTGCGCCTGTTGCTGTTGTAAACTGGTCACATCATTTGCCCCGGGTATAACATTTTGTCCGGGCACAGGCACTCCGCCAGATATTGCACCACCTGCTCCAGGCTGCACACCAAGCACACGAACAGATGGAGTGCCCTGCATACGAATACCGGTGGGCATCCCTTGCCCCGGTACACCCAACATCCCAGCTGAAACCGGCCCAACTTGGCCTATACTGCCAACACCCTCAAAGCGTCGAAGCTCTTGTTGTTGCACTTGCTGCTGCTGTGCCAAGTCCGTATTACTCTTAGGTACATTGGTTGTGCCGGGCGTCTGCTGCTGCGGTAACACAATTGCCGTATTTTGTGCGCCGCCAGTTCCAGTGCTCTGTGCCACCTGCTTGCTATCGACGCCGACTCCGACACCGACGCCCACTCCCGACGGATTTTGCGAAACCTGTGATTGGCCTTGTGTTAACTGCTGCTGTTGTTGTTGTTGCTGCTGTAAAGGTGATGCGTTGGCTGCACCGGTAGAACCACCTCCTGCGCCGCTAGCGTTCTGAAATAGCGAGTGATTCTGGCGAAAAGGATAGCATATGATACAATCGGAGCGTTGGCAGGTCTTGTAATGGAGCAGTATCTGGCGCGATGAGGTGCAATGTTGCATGGTGCAGTCCTTGCTCTGCTTACATGTGGCCATATGGGCCAACACGGCTTTCATGGCCTTGCAATAGTTAACACTGCAGACCTCACGGTTGGGATTCATGTTCTCGCGCCGGTTGCACTTATGGGCATGCAGTAACAACATCAAATGCTGCTGTATTTGTTTCTTGCGTTCATCAGACATGCTGCCTGGTGCCGGAGCAGGCCCGCTAACGGACGAAGCCACTCCTGATGAAATTGCTTGCTGCTGCGATGTTCCTGGCTGCTGCTGTTGTTGCTGAGAATGTCCTATCAGTTGATTGGGTTGCGGCGCGCGTGGCCCCAGTGCACTTTGTTGCGCACTCGGTGGTTGCTGTTGCTGCTGGGGATTCATTTGTGAGTTTGCTGCCGCCAATTGTTGCTGCTGTTGGGGATTTCCAACGAGTCCTCCTGCGCCAGGTGGCGGTCCATCTCCACCCAGACTGGACATTGGTACAACTGTGCCAATTGGTCGGTTTCCTTGGGGCATGCCCGCGCTCATATTGGGCGCTACAACGCCGCCACCACCCCGCTGTGCCATCTGCTGAGCAAGTAGCTGATGCTGCTGCTGCGGATTGTTACTGCTAGGTGCACCATAGTTACCAACTCCGTAAGGCATATTATTTATTTGGCCTGTACAAAACACATGCGTATAATTTGTCAGTGCTTTCAATGTTTGGACAATGCTTAGTATGTGGGCACTTACCCAGCTGCATGTTTGGGTTTTGCATTCGAGGACCGCCACTGACAACAACCGGTCCACTGCCTCCGCTAGCTCCTGCGCCTATTAGATGCGGACCACGAAGCAAGTGTTGCTGTCCAACCATCCGCCCCATCATCGGACCATTTTGCATGTGCATACCCTGACTAGGCGCTGCGCCAGATACGGAGCTCACACCCACTGATCCGGGCACGGCGTTCATCAAGGAGGCAGCGACAGGCTGCTTTAGTGTATTGCCCAAGCCCGTGCCACCTATGGTCCCCATGGCGCCACTGTTTGTCAGGACCATATTGCCAAGATTTCCCTGTGCAATGCTGTTCATGCCTGCAACGGAAATATATGAATTTATCGTATTTTTTAAGTTTGCGACTTTAGGAGAATTACCTGGTATGGCATTCATGCCGTTATTGCCATTATTTGATATGGACATGGGCATTGAATTAACCATGCCCATTTGTGTCGTCACTTGTATGCCACCAGTGTTAGGCGATTGCAAACTGGGTGATTTGCTGCCTAGTTGATTCATGCCGGGCACAACCATGCCACCGCCAGCGCCCTTGTTACCTTGTTGCTGTTGCTGCAAAAAATGCTGCAAGTGCTGATGTTGCATTTGACGTAGTTGACTGCCAGCAGCGCCGCTACCGGCATTACCACTGCCATCATCCCCGCCGCCACCGGCTCCATTCATTTGTGGTGGCACAACGCCTGACCCAGGTCCCTGAGTTGGAGGTTTGTTTGGTCCGCCAGTGCCGACGCCGGTTGCTGTGGATACAACATTAACGCCGGCGCCAGAAGTGCTAAGCTGATCTGACCATCCGCTGTTGGAGGAAACCAACTCATCAGGTAGATTTTCTTCCAGAAAGCGTAGAGTCGCTAGGTGAAAATTGTTTAATTAATAAATGTTTAAAGTAATTTTAATGTATTTTTGCACTCCACATGTAGTTTTTTTACAAGGACTAATCCAGAATAAGTATACTAGTAATTAACTATTATATATGTACTTCTTGTCAATTATAGTTTTGTATGTACAGTGATCTCTCCTAACTCTCCTATTAGGCGGGCATACCTCTTGTCACGACATTTTTTCCCAAACAATTTTTTATATTTACAATTTATAAGCCAGGCCCTACCCCCCACCCCCCCAAATTAGATCTTACGTCTAATCTATCGATGTATTCTTAAAAACATTAGACATTGGAAGATAATTTTGAACACTTACATTGATCTATTTTAGCCCGCTTTTGTGGCGGTTCGTCCAAATGATCGGCCATCATATATATAATTTGTTGCTAGCCTTGATATGGCAGCAAAACGCGTCCTTATGGAAATTAATATGTTTGTCTGCTATGATTGTCTTTAGCAGTACGTAAGTCCGTAAAAAATATAAAAAAAAAACTTCGATTGACGAGTTGAGAAAGTTGACAGTGGGTATGACAAAATTATTTTTGATTGCTTGCGTGTGCGCTGCACAAAATGACAGTTTTCGCACGGATGTGTTTGGTATTTTACTTATGTTTTTCGTTATGCTTTTCTTCTTCTTTTATAAGTTTGAAATGTTGGCAGTCAACACTTGCCTAATAAATTGTTTTAGTAAACTTTTGCATAAACTAGCAGGAGTAGTAAACAAATACAACTCCTTTGTTATTGTTATCGCTGCTTCTGTCGTCTGCCGCTGCGACGAAGACGTCGTCGACGTCGTCCGCGCTATCGTCACCGCGACCGCGACCGTGCCGGCTGAGCACGTCGCTGACTCCGTTGGCTCGCCGTTGAGATCGTTGTTGTAACAGCTCCTGGTACTACTGGCGTCCCATGCGCCAGTAGACGTCGTTACAAGTGCGCGCCTTTGCTCCTGTTGCACCACTTCCCGCCTTAGCCTTAGATTTTTTTGCTGCTGCTGTTTATTGATGCCGATGCTCGGAGTGTTGTTTGTCATACAGCAGCATGCGCACGAGTGCATTTTGTGGGTAGGCGCCAAGTCCACCAAATTGGCCGAATCCAATAAATCGGCTTTAGTAAGGATTCGTAGTTGTTCCTACTCTTATGTCCTGCTGCAACAGCTGCTGCAAGTGAAATTTGAAGATGAAGACGTAAGAAGAAAGGACTGTCAAAGCCAGCAAGCAAATGCGTGCGATGTTGCATTTGCTGCTGCCGCTTTGTTGTGATTTTGTTTTTGCTATGTCTGCTGTACCATTTTACAGCCGCTAAACCTTGATGTTTGTTTTTGCTTTATTTCTTTTTTCTTTCAACTTTTGTTTATGATTTTCATAACATTGCTGTGATACATTTACTTAATGTTGTTGATCTGAAAAGCATTCACATGTCTGCAGTGTTTATGAAGTGGTTGATGTTGCTGTTGTTATCGTGTTTACATTCGCTATATTCCACATTGCACATAACTGTAAAAATATAACAAAGTGATACTTTCCATTAGAGCACGAAACTACAAACACACACACGTATAAATTAAATGACCTATAAGATTCACATTCGATACACAGTCCTCACGCACATCGGAAAAAAGACAACAAAGTATGGGAACATAAATTGTTTGAGATTTATTTTCCGAAAGCGGCTACCGTTGGCGCCTGCTAACTAAAAACAACTCGCTGCTTTCTGTTTTTAGGTCTTGTTGTTGGCCGTAGTATTCGCCATCTCGCTGATATTTGTCATCTCCATCTCGCATGCGTCTACGTGTTTCACTCTCACACATACAGATGTGTCATAATTAAATGTGCGCACTATTGGTTAGCCAACACGCACGAAATCGGCCAGCAGCGTGTACAAGTGCGGCGACAGCTTTGAAATTGCGCGCAAACATTGTTTGATGAATGCAAATAGATGAACATATTAATGTATAAAAAAGCGACCCGTAAATTAACTCGACCCTGGATCACACGTTTCTTTAATGTCAAATCTCATCATACATGTGAAAATTGGTTGCTTTCTGCGCCAAAGATGAGTGGCGAGTAAATAGTCTGAACAAATACCAAACCAGAGACCCGAAGCATCTGAAGCTTTTTAAAGCTTTTTCGCGTACAAACGAATGCCGCTACGCCTTGCTGTTATTTAGCTGATTTTATTAGCGAGTACATCGCAACACAGGGCGCGCGCTCATCGCACATACATATTATATAAATATATATATACATACATACTTGCATGTATAAGCGATTATTCTCCGTCTCGACCGAGTCGCGCCGACGTTTTACTACACACATGTATAAAATGCAACGAGACAATAATGATAGCGAGTAGAGAGCGAGAGCTCATAATAAATGCTGGCTTTGGTATTTGTATTTTTCACACTGGTGTGCATACACACAGCACAGGCACTGCCAACGAGTGCGAGAAGCATTGGAAAAAGAAAGAAAAACAGACGACAGAAAATATATTCCTTTTTTTTGTCGTTGCTCGTCCGTTTTCTTCTTCATGTCGTATCAAAGTTTTCTATTGCAGAAATTTTGTGTTTCAGGCGTATTTGAAATTTATAGCGTCGTTGAAAAAATTGATAATTTTTTTTGCACAAAATACGAAATGTGCAAAAATGGTAAGGAAAAATATAAAAAAAATGTATTCAATTTTAAAACTCTGTTTAATTTTTTTGAATTTATTTTTTTGCGGCACAGTTAATTTTTTTATATTTTTGAGATTTTTAGTCAATTATGCATTTTTACCATACATTTTTCACATTTTTCGTTGATTTAAGAAAATTTTTAAAAAATTTTTGCAACACTAAAACAAAAATTTTCAGTCCGCTTGTGTTGCAGCAGAAAGTCAACTGATTTCGCGAACGAGTAGCAACAGAACTAGAAAGAAAGACTGAAGCTGAAACGACTATGACTCTGTGTTGTGTATTAGTGCCAGACGACGACGACTGCGACCAGTAGCGACAGCGACGAGTAAGCGTACTCGACGGAGAGCAAGAGCACATAGTTGCTCACTGAGAGAGGGCAAAGCAAAAATGTGCGGTGCAAAGCAAGTGTTTAAGCAATCGGTTGCTTTAGGTGGTATGCGTTAGTATGTGTGTGAGAGAGCGTCGCTAGATAACAAAGTAACGAGCGACCACAGTGTTGAATAGTGTGGAATGTGTTTGTTCATGATTTTAGCCGTGGCGGTAACACTCAACGCTGCGTGTATTTCGAAAACCAAAATTCAGTGTCGTCGTATTAGATATCACTATCGCTATCCTTATTTAGCAGCCGCGCAATCACTAACCACTTGGGACACACAAAACAAAAAATATATTGTGTTTAAAATAATTATACATTGCTAAAATAAGATTTCAGTATGTCCCAAAAATCCCAAGTCAGCTTATATATATACAATTGCGGGTACTTGATCATTTACAATTTTTTTTAAAGTGGTTTCGGGCTTTTGTACACGCACTTACATATACTTTCGACACATGCGACATTCATAAGACATCACAGATATAAAAGAGACGGGTACCTATACCCAGCATTTGCGAATCGTAAAGGATGAAGCGAGACAAATAATGATGCGTCTACTCAACGAGACACACCAGCGAGTGTTCGTCTCTGATGTGTAGTGGCATGAGTTTGCTTTAGGCATTTTTAAAGCAACGATTAAAGAAATTCTTAGCCATATTACGTTAAAATGAAATTTGTTATTAATATTCTTCTATTTTTTTATGTTTGGCCAACTTCCACACAAGGAATTTTTGAATGTGTATGTATTTACATATATACATATACCTTAACTCTCTGTAAATTGCGCCAATTTTATTTTACAATTGTGAAGCTTGTTATTAAATTATAATAGTAACTGTTGTATATTCGTTTATAGAAACGCCGTTCCAGACAAGAGATGAGACCGATTTTTTGAGAAGCAAAACATTTACATTAAGGAAGCGCGTACATATATTAAAATATGACTTAATTTTCAAAAATAAATATCATCAAACCTTTCAAGTACATTGATGCGACTGCTCTAACTTCAAGTATCATAATGAGTAATGTCGAGTACATATTCTTTTGTTTAAGTTTGGTTAGGACGTCACCAAATGTTATTTAAAGTTTAAATGGTTTAAAAAAAATATATATACATGTACATATATAAATTTTGGCGGAAGATAAGTTTGACCATTACAGAAACAGTGTGTCCCAAATGATGTGCGCTTTAATTATTGTAAAATATTACGGTAATAACAAAACCAATTTTTAAAAATCAAACTAAATAGTTATGTATATTTTTTATTGAAGAAGTTTAAGTATCTCCTTCACTAAAAGCTAGGGATGTACAAGGCTTATCGATTAGTGAGTGATCGACTGATAATCGCAGTCGTACTATATTATCCTTGTTATTAAGCAATAGTCTCTTATCTTAAATAAGCTATATCTGAAATTGCTTCTAACAAAAATAATTAAATTAAATTATTTTTATCGAAACAAATTAACAATTCAATGTGTAAAAGCAACTAAAATGCTTAAGTTAACTCTTAAAGTTCTTGGAAATTACGGAGTCACAAGCTTCTAAGTCTGACCGTCTTCACCGGCAGGGCTCGCAGCAGTGGCTCCAACACTGTTTACATGCCCAAAATAAACGTAATAAAAAAATAAAGTATTCATATAGTTAATACTAAATGCATATAATTATTTACTTATTAAATAACAGTTATTCTAACTATTATTACTTTTTATTATTAATTATAGGCGACTGGTATTATTTAAAAGTGGCTGCCACGCGCAGGCGGCAATGAGATAAACATATCTATTTTCAAAATTTTTTATGTGGGATAAAATTATATTCATTTATTTGTCCCCTGCGTCTGTGTCATCAAATCGTTTTCGCGTCTTCAC
The DNA here is from genome assembly GCA_035045885.1 of Drosophila borealis. NCBI lineage: Eukaryota > Metazoa > Arthropoda > Insecta > Diptera > Drosophilidae > Drosophila > Drosophila borealis. Next base: position 139,289 of record JAWNOR010000052.1, on the reverse strand, counting down.
CCTGCAAAAAAAAAAGATATAAAATTGTTAATAATGTTAAATGCTAATTTATTGAATGTATTTGTGTAAGTATTATTGAATATTTCCGAGTAGGAAGTTAATGGTGGGTGAGCTAAGGATGTCGGGCGGGTGCACGTCAGAATTTGGTAAGAACTCATGATGGCGAGGACTCCTTTAGGGTGAATCCATAGGCATGTTTGCAGATTGTCCGATTGTGTGTTCGAAACGTAACCGAAATCCAATACACGCTCACACAAACTCCAATTTGTTTTGATGGACTTGCCAAATTTACGTACATAAATGGCAAGGGATTTCAAAAGTGGTTAAACCAAGGCAACGCAGTAAATTTTTTTGAAATAATAGTGGAAGATATATAAGGATACGGTGAAAACTCTCCTGGGTGGATGGCAACCATCGAGTAATTTTTTCCCGCTCAAGAGGAGTGTTGTTATAACGGGGGTCGCCTCATTAATATTTGTTCATACAAATGTTCGGCAAAGAGAGGTGTCCGCTTAACTGGAGTATTTGTAAAAAAAAATGTTCACTGAATAACAAATTACTCGCTATACAAATAATGTGGTTATTTTGTTGATTCTGATTCAGTTAGTGCCACCAGTGCCAATTTGGCTCTGCCAAGTAGGGATGGGTATCGGCATGAAATATCGATATTGACATTTGAAATGGAATGAAAAAGAATATAATAGCGCAATAACTATCGGCCAGGTAGCATTGACTGTCAACATATTTCAGTAAAATTATGGATAAAAAGGTAATTTTTCGTTTTCATCCCCCCACATAAGAACTATCACTCGTACATATGTACCTTGCACGCATACACTTATACACTGTTTTGTGAATTATATAATTTATAGTTTTGATGCACGCATATACATATTAATGAGTATTTCATCAGCAAGCTCAAGCTCATTGTTTGCAAACATACATAGGTATGTATGTAGCAGGGGATGTAAGCATTACTATTATATTACAAAAATAAAAATTTTACTTGTTTTTTATATTATTTTTAACAATTAGATGGATTGTATTTTATTTTTTGCAGATGACGATGTCACTTAATATATCTTAAGAAGCCGCGGAAAGTTCAACAGCCACCCAAGGCGACGGCGAGGTCAATGAATGTTTGTTTCGACCTTTATCTCTCAGATGCGTCTGGCCGAGCACAAGAAATTCTGCATTTACGTTAAGCCGCCAGAATGCGTAAGTTTTACATAGCCCACAAAACCCTTAAAACTCTCAAAATATTTCTTGTACACTCTGCAAATGTGGTCGTGTATTTGTTCAGACCCATCAGCTGGAATGGCACATGAATACACACTGGCAAATGACTTTATAATTTCAAGCTTGCAAGCATTATCGGTTAGTACTCATCAGTCCCTATTTATTTTACATAAAAATAATTTATATTTCCCATAGCATAAATACCAAGGAGAGCCCTTTCGAATGTAATGTGTAACTTAAAATGTTTACTTATTCAGAAATTCCCCAATACACACGATTGAAAGAGCACACGTGTAAGTCTTCTGAAATCCACATAGTAATCTGCAAGCTAACATTTTCACTATTTATTACAGTTGTGATTTGTGAGGCAAAGGAATTGTAGACGCCTATAAAACACGGTTGTATGCTGTGACGCACGAAAAGTGCGGACCTGGAAGCCTTGGACATGTTATTGTTATTATATGATGGTTATTGGCTTGTTGCTTGTGGCGTAGGCCTTGTAAAAGTAGTCTTAGGCTTATCTTATATTTGAAAATATTTAATAAGTTTTGTTCTTAATATTTTTTGATTCACAAAAGAAAAAATATAAGTGAAATTACTTTTGAATGTGAGATGTAAATGCACGCTAAGATCGGGTTTTGGGAAACTCCACCGGCATGTGGTATAATCTCGAAAAAGAGTTGTATGATATTCTGATTTGACCTACACTCATTTTAAAATATCTAAGTGAAGATGTCAGGTTCATTGAAGTGTGGGAAGATATTAATTTTCAACGTGCGGGAATGGGCTGAAAATGGATCAATTAAAAGCAAAAACACCTGGCCCTCAATTTATACATTTTTGAATTTATTTATTTATTTTTAAAAATTATAGAAGGTGACTACATTTGATAGCTTTTGTTAATATTGTATAATTAAAGTATAATTAACATAAAACATTTTTGTTTTAATGAATATTTTTGTACTTTCTTATATAAACACATATAAGGCTTACATGAATTATAAAATATTTTTTATTTTTTAAATTATCTATTATTCAGAAATTCCCCAATACAAACGATTGAAAGAGCGCACGTGTAAGTCTTCTGAAATCCACATAGTAATCTGCAAGCTAACATTTTCACTATTTATTACAGTTGTGATCTGTGAGGCAAAGGAATTGTAGACGCCTATAAAACACGGTTGTATGCTGTGACGCACGAAAAGTGCGGACCTGGAAGCCTTGGACATGTTATTGTTATTATATGATGGTTATTGGCTTGTTGCTTGTGGCTTAGGCCTTGTAAAAATAGTCTTAGACTTAGCTTATATTTGAAAATATTTAATAAGTTTTGTTCTTAATATTTTTTGATTCACAAAACAAAAAATATAAGTGAAATTACTTTTGGATGTGAGATGTAAATGCACGCTAAGATCGGGTTTTGGGAAACTCCACCGGCATGTGGTATAATCTCGAAAAAGAGTTGTATGATATTCTGATTGACCTACACTCATTTTAAAATATCTAAGTGAAGATGTCAGGTTCATTGAAGTGTGGGAAGATATTAATTTTCAACGTGCGGGAATGGGCTGAAAATGGATCAATTAAAAGCAAAAACACCTGGCCCTCAATTTATACATTTTTGAATTTATTTATTTATTTTTAAAAATTATAGAAGGTAACTACATTTGATAGCTTTTGTTAATATTGTATAATTAAAGTATAATTAACATAAAACATTTTTGTTTTAATGAATATTTTTGTACTTTGTTATATAAACACATATAAGGCTTACATGTATTATAAAATATTTTTTATTTTTTAAATTATCTAATAATTAAAAACCAAACATGGCAAATGCAATGAGTTCTTTTTGTTTTATACATATTAAATACACAATAACTTCCGCAAAATCGAAAATTCGATATTTATAATGACTCGTCATCAATAGTAACAGCTCTCATTCGCACATCTCGAAGCGATGACGATAGTTCAAAACTATCGGAAATGCATCGTCAAGATGTGCGTCAGATTAGCGACGGTCACTTAGCGTCGATTTTTGGAAATTGGTTCCGGAGGCGGAATCACTCACTTTTAAATGAAATGATTCATGTTTTAAGCGCAAAACCAAATAAATTTTAATGCAGAATGGTAAATTATTAAATTATTGACTGTCTACATCCTTTTTAATAATATTGGTAAACCAATATATCAGGTTTCAGCTTTCTTTAAAGTACCTAATTCAGGGATAGGGGCCTTGAAAACCACATATACAAGATTAAAACCTATAGTTTCACCTAACCAATGTTTAAAAAATTATAAAAATCCATTGTAACGTTATTGAAATATTTGAACAACAGTGTTAGCCCCATACAAAATGCCCGGAAAAATTAGCATTGCATTTAAACCCTGAAAGGGTTTCAGGGAAAATCCTCCAATGCACGCTATATAAAAGGAAGCGTTATGCATTTGTTAGAAACATATTGATAAGCCAGTTTTTAAGAAAAATAATTAACTGTAAACGCACCTCATATTGTTCTTCCGAACTACCAGTTCCAAGGTGAACTGAACCACTGCTTGGTTTCAGGGCTGAACAATTTTTTAAAGCATTGAGCAGGAACAAATGAATTTGAATTATTTGTATATGTTAATTAAGTAAGACTTTGAAATAATAGGCCCTTTGCAATAAAACAAACTTATTAGTAAAATGTTATCACTAACCAAATAACATATAGACTAGACAAACCGTATATTTAGTGGTGACAGTTGTTTTTTTTGCGGCTGGTCCAAACTCGCCTTCGTTTTTGTTCGGGTCCGAGACATGCCCGCATGCTCTCACAGCAGGAGAGTAAGAATACATATGGCCTGTGTCGTGGAACGGCAACGCTGTCTTTTAACTCGCTCACTCTACAGGAAACTGCTTTGGCTTACTCTCATCCATATGATTTGTGCGATAGAACGGCATCGCTGTTTTTTATCTCGCTCCCACTACAGGAAACTGCTTTGGCTTACTCTCAGTGCTCTTTCAATTTGTCTATGTACCGTTTAAATGTTTGTGTGTGTATGTACCCGCACAAGCAAAAATACCCACAAATTCAATTTTTCTCAAAAGTCGGTGGCATTTCTTCCCTTTTGAGGGGACGAGTAATATGAAATAATGAAAGGGTTTGCCAAGTCGATGCGAAATTCTTTCATTTTAGCTCGTTATTGTGCGAAAGGGTATCTAACGTTGGCATGTGTGCATTTAAAAGTTTTTGGACTTGCTATTCACGCATACTTGCGTATTTTGTATATGAATACAGGCGTTTATGCGCATGTGTGCCTGTTGGTCCATGCCTGCCTGCCTGTCCGATGCAAATTTGACAATATTTTTGGATTTCTGAATTTCGAGCTCTACACACACACACAGAGACACAAATGTGTGTGAATGGGCTGATCATGGGCGCAAAATTCAAAAATATCATTATTGGCACGCGGCTGACGCGCGCCATTCTTTTTATGATCTAGGGTTTGAATTGAATAGCGTGAATATCAGTCAATAAAATCAATAATACAATAAATATATACATAATTGAAGATTTTAATTTTTGCACAAATATCCGCTGGTCATAAAATTATTTAAGTGATCAGTCACTTGACCTATGTACATACATATGTAAGTGCAGCTGCTTGCCAAAAGTTTACCCTTTCGGCCCAACGGGCTGCTGTAGGTAATAAGGGGTCAACATTCATTCATCAATTCAAACCCTAAATCCATGCCATTTTTTCTCATTAAGTGAGTAAAAGGGCGGAAAGTAGTGCGGTCTGTTGCGAGTTCGAACCCTTCCGAGGATGATTTTTTTATTTTTGGCTGGTGTGGCTGTTGAGTAGAGGCGGTAGCAAGTAATGCGGTCAGTTGCGAATTCAAACCCTGCCAAGGGAATTTTTGTAAAATGTATCTTTATTACTAATAAGGAAACGAGCGCATAACGCGAGCAGCATTTGGGGTTGGACTAAGAGGGTTCAGGGTATCCCCTAGTCGGGAGCTTCCGACTAGAACATCTTACTTGTTAACATTAGACAAGAATGTGACATATGACAAACAAATTTAAGAAATGTGGACAGTGGAATTAGCCAAATAATCGCCAGTCAATGTATACATCTTTTTTAAAATAGATTTCAAATTATTTTAAAAACATAAATTTTTTTAAGAACATCCAGTCGATCATCAGCTTTCGCAGCGTTCGGACGTGTTATCTTAATCCGCTATTCCGTTTCGCATTTGTGTTGAGTGCATTACTGAGGTATCAGCAGCTCAGCTAAAAAACTTTGATGCTATCCAATGCTCTTCGATTTGCCGCAGAGTTTTTCATATTGCGTGCATTGAGTTATCAACGGAGGCCTTAAAGCTTTTAACACACTTGCCAAATCTGTTATGGCAGTGTGACTACTGTGTCGTGTCTAATGATTCTCATATGAAAATTGATGAACTTAGCGCTAAAGTGTTAAATCTTGAGAAACTTTATTACGGTCTGAAAGCAAAAATAGAGTGGAATTGCATTGTCAAAACTGTTCCTAATCTTACTCCTAAGAACATAATAAATACAAAGTGTCAACAGCGCATCATAGAAAGCGATCAACAGTCTGTTTCAACATCTGCAGGGGGCATTGACCTAGGTCACTTATCCGTTTGAGAGCGAAGGTTTTTTAACAATTCGGAAGAAGCAAAAGAGGAAACATGCAAACAATAATAACAAGCTTGTGGTCGGTGAAGCGCCTGATTGCGCAGAGCTTGAAGTAAAGCACAGCTTAAAATATTTACATGTAGGTAAATTCTCAACCAAAACGCAACCAGAGGCGGTGTTGAGATATGCTGCTAACAATCTTAAAGTTAATATTGATGACATTACGTGCTTCCAGCTGGTTAAACTAAATGCGGATTTATCATCAATGCGATTTATCAACTTTAAGCTGGGGGTTCCTGAGCCATTATTTGCAAAAGTCTATAACACTTCGTTTTGGCCTTTATCAGTAAAAGTGTCTAATTTCGTGCACAGGCCTAAATCTGCGAACGATGATACTGCAATAAATCTGAAAGCAGCTGTTCGCCCACGCACATTTTCGCCGATCGAACAAGTTTTCGCTAACATTTCGCCTATTGCAAAAAACCCGCAGTGACTGACGCCAGTGGCGTTACTAGTGCTGTTGTTGTAGCGGCGAATATCGAATTGCTTTTTCGTGAGACCGGACTACCACGCATGCTTTACCCTGCTTCGTCAGTACAACAACTTTTTCGTCTAATTTCGCTGCACTCGGCTCCCTTCGATATTTGCTGCGCCGAATGGATTGCTAACCTGCTGCGTGCTGCAGCTACTCTTCACACACTCTCTTTATCAGAGCGCTGCCCTTATCTTCGAGTTACGCTCTCTTCACCGGACTGCGTTTTGACAATCGGCAAGATGCTTTACGATTATCTTATAAGGCCATCCCTTCCCTTGCGTTGGCCACTCTCCTCGCTTGGATTATTTGGAGTTCTGGAGCGCTTTGATTGGGCTACGATTTGTTGTTCTTTATCTGCGCCAGTGCGGCAACTAGCTAGTCGCTCTTCTGATACCCATTACGTCTTGGGAAATAGTTCCTTAATATCATCACACCATTCAATTTTGCCTGCGTTAATGCTGGATTCAGATAAAGCTACTGCTAGTCTCAAGATTTATTATCAGAACATATCTAGAATGCGAACCAGTGTTTCATTTGGCAACATCCCAATGTGATTTTGATGTCATAGTACTAGTTGAGACATGGCTCAACTCGGACTTCCATCACGCTGAATTTTTTGATACCAGAACCTTTCGTGTCTTTCGTAAAGACAGAGACGCTGTGAAAGTACAGCGCTCGAAAGGGGGTGGTGTTATAATAGCTGTGCGACACTCATGCGATGTGAAATGCTACGACTAAATGACGATGATTCTACACTGGACCAGTTGGCCGTGCTTGTGGTCAGCGGCACTGACACTATTTGTATATGTGTCTCATATATACCGCCAAATAGCCCTTTCGAGCTATACAAAGCGCACGTAGACAACATTCGCAGCATTCACCAAAGCCTGGACACCCGATGGTGAGAGCTTTGAGCGTCGTTGTCAGGTTGATGCAGTGTATACTGACTTTTCTAAAGCCTTCGATAAGGTCAGTCATGTCGTTCTCGTTAAGAAACTGTCTAGGCTGGGGTTTCACGCGTCTTTATTAAGCTGGGTAAAATCCTATCTGTCTGACCGTCATTATCGTGTACGCATCAACAATACTTTGTACGCACCTTATGTCGCATCTTCGGGGGTACCTCGGGGGGTTATCTTGGTCCGCTTCTATTAAACTTGTTTATTATTGATATACGGAGTTGCTTCCGATTATCTATTATTTGCCGATGACCTTAAAATATTCAAATGCATTTCGTGTCAGCCTGATGTAATGGTTTTGCAGAAGGACTTACACAACTTTTCTGAATGGTGTAGACATAACCAGTTACCACTAAACTTAGCTAAATGCTATCACATAACATTTAGAAAATGTTTTTATGCCATTCTTTCATCCTATTCCATTAATGGGCAAGAACTTACTCGTAAATCGGAAGCTTTGGACTAAGGAGTCATTTTTGACTCTAAGTTCTTATTCATTCAGCATATAAACTATATTATGCCTAAGGCGTATGCGATGTTTGGGTTTGTTAGGCGCAATTCTAGCCAGATTAAAGACCCGTTCACAAGATTAATTTTATATTCGGCCTTTGTGATGTCAATATTAGAGAATGCTTCTTATATCTGGAGCCCATCCGCAATTGTGCACACAAACAGGATTGAAAGGCTGCAAAAACTGTTTTTAAAATTTAATTTACATTGCCTTAACTTTGCTACCCCTTACCGCCATACAGAGCTTGGTGTCGACTACTACATTTGTCATCTCTGGAAGATAGGAGAATGATTTCAGCACTGCTTTTTCTAAACAACTTAATTGTAGGAATAATTGACTGCCCTTCCCTTCTAGCTCGCGTTTGCCGTTTGCTGTGGGGACTCATAGAACTGCTTATGCAAGTAACGAGCCTATGATCAGATCACTAAAGCTTTATAATAGTCTTCCAACTAAAATGCGTTTTGATTTTTCTGCCAATAGTGCTCATGTTAAAAATTAGCTTAAAAATTTCTTCCTTTAAAAATCATTAATTCCACATTTTCTTTAAGTTTTATATTTTCTGTTTAGTTAATTAGTTATTTAAGATAATATTTTGTAAGTTATAATAACCTGAAAGCTACCAGCATTGGTTAATAAATAAATAAATAAATTAATAAATACATACACATAAAAGATTCTGTTTATAATTTAAAACAAGTATAATTAACATATCAATTTTTATATATATTACATATAATAGCATACATTAATTACAAAATATTCTAGTTAAATTTACAATTAATTTATATTTAATTATTACAAACAAAATATTGCAAATAAATTGCTTCATAAATTTTAAATACACAATAGCCTCAATAGCCAAATCAAAAATTCGATATTTATAATGATTCGTCATCGATATTTAGCAGCTCTCATTCGCTCATCTCGAACGTGCTAGCGGCGGTGACTTATCGTCGATTTTTGGTACTTGGTATCGGAAAAGGAATCGGTCACTTTTTAATGCATTTATTTATGTTTTAGGCATAAGACCAAATTAATTTAAATGCAGGATTGCAAAAAATGAAGTTTTTTACTGTCTACATTCATTTGTTTTGGAATTTCAGCTTAGATTTGAATAAACTTATGCGTTGAAAAAATAAGTGTTCACAATTTTGTAAGTAACTTAAATCAGGGATAATGGCCTTGAAAACCGCTTAAACATGATTAAAGCTTGTAATTTCACATAGCAATCTGTGAAAATTTTATTTTAACCGTCTGTACCGTTTTTAAGATATTTGGAAAAAAGTGCAGCAACCCCCTTGCCAGACCCATATAAAATGACCTTTAAAAAAACCAACCTTGTTCTTGAGCCCTAATATCATATCGCAGGGACAATGACCCTCAATGCACGCTATACACTATACATATTTTAAGAAGCTTTAGGCACTAATTTTAAACAAATGGACAGTACAGATTTTGAGAAAATTTCAATCTATCAATCATTTTGCTTTTTATTTCATTAAAATCAACGGTATAGTTTTTGAGAAATTCTTATTTTCCTATTTTTCCCATTATACCCTATGTTATTGCAAAAAACTTGCTGGCAATATTTATTTAACTTTTTCATACATTAAAATGGTGGCAATATTTCAAAAAATTTCAACCTATATTTATTAACTTCTCCGATAATAGATTTAGGGCCACGGATGTTTAACATATAGGCCGCGAATTGTAAATCATTTTGCTATTTAACTTAAGAAAATCGTTCAGCCAGTTTTCAAGAAATTCTCATTTTTCTATTTATCTCATCATATCCTATGTTAAAAAAACTAGCTGGCAATATTTATTTAACATTTTCACACATTAAAATGGTGGCAATTTAACTGTATTTAACAAAAAAATGTGACAATATCTAAAATTGGGTTTCCTCATTTTGAATTGAGCAATGAAGTTGACGAGTCACCAGAAAAAGGCATGGGATTTTTTTCAACGCCTGATTAAAATGCCTCGAGAATATAAAAACCAACCGCAGTGTCTTATAAGCGCTCATAGAAGTAAAATAAAACGAGAAAGAAGGGCTATCACACCAAAGATTTAATACCCTTGCAGAACGAACTTTTAGCACTGGGAAAATAGTTAATGCCGAGTATGGATAAGTTATCTTTACAAACAAAAAGTTTTTAATACAACAACTTTATTTTCGACCGATCGTTCCTATATGATGTAGTGATCCAATGTAAACAAGATTTGCATAAATGTAGGGAACATAGTGAAACTTATAAATAGCGAGTTTGGTCAAGATATCTTGAAGAACAAAAAGTTTTCCATACAACACCTTAATTTTCGAACGATCGTTCCCATGGCAGCTATTTGATATAGTGTTCCGATGTCGATAGGATTTTGCATATATATGAGGAACATAGTTAGTCAAGATATCTTGATAAACAAATAAGTTTTCCATACGAGAACCTGCATTTCGGCCGATCGTTCCTATTGAAGCTATATGACATAGTGGTCCGATCCAGCCGGCTCCGACATATGTTCTGCGTGCAACAGAAAAAGGCAGAAACTGAGAGACGAGTTCGCATAGAAACGGACAGACGGGCGGACGGACCGAAGGACAGACGGACATGGCTATATCGAGTCGACTGTTGATACTGATCAAGAATATATGTACTTTATAGGGTCGGAGATCTATGCGTTACACATTTCACGAACAAATTATAATACCCTCTGCAAGGGTATACAAAATGGAGGCGCAGCTTCAACGCCTGCGTACAAAAGCTGACCGATTTTTTACTTATTCCCACAAACTGGCATCTTTATGTTCCCATAGGTTAGCATTCTTCATAAGTTGGCAGCCCCTTACATAGCGGCACTTTTAATTATTGCGCCAACAATAGCATAGCATAGAATAATATTTAATTTATAGGGAATATATATATTAATATATATATATATTTATATTTTATTTATTTATTAATATTCAAATGGCTTCAGGAATCGCAAAATAATAAGATTATTTTTTTCGATAAATTGTGATTATGCATTTTGATACCCATACAAATTAAGAAAAGGGCTATAATAGTTTGCACAGATATATGTTACAAGCAAAAAGTGGCATTTATAAATTTTAAAATGCAGTTAATATATTTTTTTTATGTACTTTAAGCACTAATTCTTACCAAGAATGCATTTTCCATACATAATGTGTAAGAAAATCATAGCCGTTCCATGAGGTGCGTTCGTGGACCTAATTAATAATATTGCACAATGTGTAGAATAGAAAAACGAGATTTTCTTAAAAACTGGCTGGACGATTTTCTTGTTTTAAAAAGCTAAATGATTGATATGTTAAACTACCGTGCATTTAGGGCCATTATCAGAGGAAAAAAAATTATTTTAAAGTCTTCATTTTCTTCATATATACAAATAATTTAAGTTTTATTGATCCCGCTTAATACTGTATAATATTATTCAACACTGAATGCAAGCAGTTATTCGGTTCCCGTTGGAGCTAGTAGTTCGATATGCCTTTTGAATGAACAACATGAGGGTGTTAACAATTAATTATTTTTCTAAAAATCTGGCTGATCAATTTGTTTAGAATTATTGCGTAAGGCTTCCTAAAACATGTATCTTCAAATTGGTATAGCGTGCATTGAGGCCATTAATCCTGAGAAAAGATATCAGGGTGCAAGGCTAATTTTTTAGGGTCATTTTGTATGGAACTAGCCACGAAGCTGCTGCTCTGTTGTACAAATATGTTAAAAACGTGTTGATCGATTTTTATGATTTTTTACCCTGAACCCATTGAGAATGGGTAAAAAGGGTATAATGTTTTTGTGCAAAATGTATGTAACAGGCAGAAGGAAGCATCTCCGACCCCATAAAGTACATCTATTCTTGATCAGCATCAATAGCCGAGTCGATCTAGCCATGTCCATCTGTCTGTCCGTCCGTCTGTCCGTATGTATGAGCGCAAGAGTCTCAGAACCTATAAGTGCTAGAGACTTGAAATTTTAGCTGTAGGTCCTCCTAGTGCCCGCGCAGATCAAGTTGGTTTTTCGAGCAATTTTTATAAATACAATAGCTAGAGTCACTAAACTTGACATTTAGCTTCTAGAATAGTATATATATATATCAAGTATCTTTCATTTTATACCTATTGCCACCTCCCCGCTACCACCACAAAGCTATACATCAAGTTAATAATCACACTTGTATTGTCCACCAATTTAAGCCACAATTTAAATGCAATTGACTTTTTGAGAATACAAAAATATTCTACGGTACATTAAGATGTACTGTCGAAAATTTCATTAAGATCGGTTAAGAAACACAAAAGTTATGTGCCCACGTGTTAGCAGCAGCTAGCGCAAATTGCAAGAACTTCTATATACATACATGTACACGCACACATTCCTGCGCGTCTGAGTTGACTTCTATTAACAGCATTGCAATTGCGATTGTATTGTTTTCTGTGTTGCTATTTTAGTTCGTTTTTTTTCTCATTAAAACTCAATTATTGGTGTGGCTGGTGAGTAGGGTGGTGGCAAGAAGTGTGGTCTGTCGCGTGTTCGAGTCCTATTGAGCGATCTATTTTTTGTAAACCCTGAACCCATAAAAAATGCTTAAAAGCCGCTACGTAGCAATAACTCAATAACATTTGAACTACCCACCAACTGAAACTAAATTTTTAAATCAATTGTCTTTTTGAGAATTTACGAGTATTTTATAGTACAATAAGATCTAATGCTGAAAATTTCATCAAGATCAGTTAAGAAACACATAAGAAGATGTGTTTTGGCTGCCCACGTGTTTGCGGCAGCTAGCACAAATTCCTGTTTCTGTATACATGTACACACACATTTATGCCCGTCGGCTTTGAATTTATCAGAGCATTGCAAGTGAGATTGTATTGTTTTCTGTGCTGCTAATTTAATTAGTTTTATTTCGGCGGCAAGTAGTGCGGTCTGTTGTGAGTTCGAAACCTACCGAGGGAACTATTTTTTTAAAATTTAATTTTACTTTATTATTACTTAAGCAATAGAGCGCGTAGCGCGAGCTGCATTAGGTGTTGGAAGAAGAGTGTTCAGGGTATCTCATAGTCGGGAGCTCCCGACTAGAACACCTCTTACTTGTTCAAGATTGGTTAGGTGAACCTATAGGCTTTAATCGTGTTTATGAGGTTTTCGGGGCCATTATCCCTAAATTAAAATATTTAAAGAATGGTGAAAACCTAATTTTTTAACCCCTTGGTTTACCCATATTATAAGCTGAAATTCAAAAACAAATGAATGAAGACAGTAACGAATCTCATTTTTTGAGATTTTGCATTTACATTTATTTGGTTTTGTGCTTAAAACATAAATTAATGCCTTTGAAAGTGAGCGATTCCTTTTCCGATAACAAGTACCGCTAATTAGACGCACGTCAGACTTTTCTGTATTTTCGATTTTTGCGTTTTTACCGATTTATCTAAGATTTTTAAAAAATATTTGGGGCGGTTCCGATCTCTTGATAATAAATAGTTTGCACTGTCTCGTAATCATTTTTATTAAAATAACACATTATCGATAAAAATAGTTTTGCGGACGTTATTATTTGGCGTGTACGTGCAAGTGTTGTTGGGAAAAAGGCCCCACCACCGACCCGTTAAAGCAAGAAAACAGTGTGATCTCTGTGTGAAGTTTGAATTGTGCATGGGTTAATGTACATTGTATGTATGCACTCATGTATATGCTGCAGAAGAGACTTGTGTCTTTTTTGGAACTTGCTCAGCATCCTGATTATAAAAAGGGTAAAATGTATTTGTGCAACTGTATGTAATAGGCAGGGTAATGCTTCGGTGAATCCTCCACACATAAGGAATGCCCAAATAAGTCGGGGATGGTATCTATTCCACGTAGTTTTTTTCTCAAGATTCCATTTACGGCGGCGGAACTTAACTTTAACGCGTATATTATTAAATATAAGCAATTTAAAGTTGCGATAACGCGGTGGAAGCACGATCTTAAACTGTCGTGCAGCAACGATACTACGTCACGATGAATTTCCGATAATTTTGAACTATCGTCAACGCTTTGAGATGAGCGAATGAGAGCTGCTAACTATCGATGGTGAATCATTAAAAATATCGAATTTTCGATTTGGCGGAGGCTATTGTGCATTTAAAGTGTATGAAACTAAAATACCAAAAATACTATTGACATTTGCAATATTTTGTTTTCAATAATTAAATATACATTAAATTGTAAATTTAACTTGAATATTTTGTAATTAATGTAAGCTATTAAATGTGGTTATATAATAAATTTAAAAAATAATAATATATAAATATTTATATATTTAATAAAAAGATTTACACCAGTCAACATTATCAAGATATTTATATTTACTAAAATATTTGTTTAAAAAATCAAACAAAAGAATATTATTTATAGATTTTGAAGCAGTAGGCATTAAGGGGCATAATGACCTAAGCTTGAGGCCAATGTGGAATTGCTGTTGCTGGGTCAGACGCATCTGTTAAATTTTACCACAAATATCTCAAACATTCATTATCGTCGCCTGGGTCGTTGTTACACTTTGCGTGTTAACCTGCGTGACATCTGCAAAAATTAAAATTGCAATTGAGATAACTATCTATTTTCGTAGATTAGCTGATTGATACTTACGGGTATCCCAGCGCAGAAGTGCATCATCTGATCGTGGCGGGTGCTAACATTTTAACCAAGATTTTTGGCCATATATATTCTCCCTTGTTGGGATTGCTTGGGGATATCCAACAGAAACTTTATCTAATTGTTCAAAAAATAATATAAGAAACAAGCTAAATTTGTATTCTTGTAAAATTATAATATTAATTACGTGCGCGTGCCTAAACAATGCGCACGCATATATGTATGCGTGCACATATGATCACACTTTACACTGATTATCACACACACAGAGCTTGTACGCATACACATGTACTTTATTTTGCAAATAAGATTTGAATGTATGCATACATGGGATACACCAATTGCAAATGATCATGCTTACGGACTAACTTACCTATGTATGTGTTAGAGTATTTACACTAACACAATGTGATTGTGCTTTGTATCTCCTACGAGTTCTTAGAAACGTATATGCTTGTGTGCATATGCACATTTGCAGTTTCTTTAATTGAAATCTATTCGCGAGTGCATGTTACTACTTAGCTGGAAAATACATTTTGGTAATAAAAAATGGACGAATGTAAAATTGCTGCACATGCATTTTTAGAAATAAAAAATTAATGTCCTGGTTGAGAGACCACGGACTTATTTTAAAATCCAAGAACTGTCCTGAGTGTGGCGAGCCCTGCAAGTGTGTCACATTAAAGGGCGACTTTTTTTTCGGTGTAGGTTGACGTACACTTTTGAAAAAAATAAAAAAAAAAATTACAAAAAAATTTAATTTTTTAGAAAGTGTGTGTGGGCGAACACGTTCTTCGCGGAATCGCGTCTAACTATCAGGAAAATTTGCCTTATTGTACATATATTACGAGCTACGGGAGTTGAATCCATAACTGCATTTTTTAAAAATGAATTCTCAATTTCATATAAAACAATAGTCAATTGGCGTAATTATTTGCGAGAAGTATTTCAGGATTGGGCTGCAGAGTTAAGCCTTGGAAAGCTTGGAGGAGAGGGCAAGGTCGTAGAAATCGACGAAAGCCTTATTTCAAAAAGAAAAAATAACTGTGGGCGGATTATCCAAGGCCAATGGGTATTTGGTATTTATGAAAGGGGTACCAAAAGGCTGTACATCGTTCCTGTCGAAAACCGCACCAAAACCACGCTGCTTCGCGTTATAAAAGAAAAGATCGCGGATGGCACAACCATCATTTCGGATTGTTGGTCTTCATACCGCTGTCTAAGCGATGAAGGTTTTGAGCACCTGACAGTGAATCATTCAATGAACTTTGTTGACCCAACTACAAAAGCGCATACGCAAAATATTGAAAGAAAATGGAGGGACATGAAGGATAAAATTCCGAAATATGCGCGTTCAAAAAAACATTTGACAGGATATTTAGCAACCTACGTTTTCAAAGCGCACTATCCAAACCACATGGATAGATTCCACCATGCTTTTACAGCCATTGCAAGAATCTACAATCCCCATTGTGGCAGAGCAAACATTGATCTAGACTGCACTATGTAAGTATTTTATTTTTAAGAATATTCTTCTTAATATCATTAAAATTCTTTTATCACAGTATGAAGACGAGCTGGAAGACCTCTGTGAAATGCACATAGCAGAGAAGAAAAATTAGACCATCATTTCGGTTAGTTCCCTAGAAAGCTCGCATAGCATCTCAATTAAATTTTGTTTAATTTCAGTATTAACACGAAAAAATTCGAAGCGTGGTTCTTAATGGCTCAACTACATTTTTAAAGTTTTCAAAGAAAAATTATGAAAAATAAATATTGATTTAAATATAATATTAAAATAGTCGTAACATCTGGTTTTTTCCGATTATCAGTTAAATAAATAAACAAAAATATGAACATGCATCTGCAAATGATGAAATGCGCGTTTATATGTATGCATACATTCAAACCTTATTTGCAAAATAAAGTACAAGTGTATGCGTATAAACTCTGTATGTGTGATAATCAGTGTAAAGTGTGATCATATGTGCACGCATACATATATGCGTGCGCATTGTTTTAATTTTACAAGAATACAAATTTAGCTTGTTTCTTATATTATTTTTTGAACAATTAGATAAAGTTTCTGTTGGATATCCCCAAGCAATCCCAACAAGGGAGAATATATATGGCCAAAAATCTTGGTTAAAATGTTAGCACCCGCCACGATCAGATGATGCACTTCTGCGCTGGGATACCCGTAAGTATCAATCAGCTAATCTACGAAAATAGATAGTTATCTCAATTGCAATTTTAATTTTTGCAGATGTCACGCAGGTTAACACGCAAAGTGTAACAACGACCC
Source organism: Drosophila borealis (assembly GCA_035045885.1). Taxonomy (NCBI): domain Eukaryota; kingdom Metazoa; phylum Arthropoda; class Insecta; order Diptera; family Drosophilidae; genus Drosophila; species Drosophila borealis. The sequence continues at coordinate 122,435 of JAWNOR010000052.1, read as the reverse complement.
AGGCGACGATAATGAATGTTTGAGATATTTGTGGTAAAATTTAACAGATGCGTCTGACCCAGCAACAGCAATTCCACATTGGCCTCAAGCTTAGGTCATTATGCCCCTTAATGCCTACTGCTTCAAAATCTATAAATAATATTCTTTTGTTTGATTTTTTAAACAAATATTTTAGTAAATATAAATATCTTGATAATGTTGACTGGTGTAAATCTTTTTATTAAATATATAAATATTTATATATTATTATTTTTTAAATTTATTATATAACCACATTTAATAGCTTACATTAATTACAAAATATTCAAGTTAAATTTACAATTTAATGTATATTTAATTATTGAAAACAAAATATTGCAAATGTCAATAGTATTTTTGGTATTTTAGTTTCATACACTTTAAATGCACAATAGCCTCCGCCAAATCGAAAATTCGATATTTTTAATGATTCACCATCGATAGTTAGCAGCTCTCATTCGCTCATCTCAAAGCGTTGACGATAGTTCAAAAATTATCGGAAATTCATCGTGACGTAGTATCGTTGCTGCACGACAGTTTAAGATCGTGCTTCCACCGCGTTATCGCAACTTTTAATTGCTTATATTTAATAATATACGCGTTAAAGTTAAGTTCCGCCGCCGTAAATGGAATCTTGAGAAAAAACTACGTGGAATAGATACCATCCCCGACTTATTTGGGCATTCCTTATGTGTGGAGGGTTCACCGAAGCATTACCCAGATCAAGTAGCTTTTATTTTATTGCTATTACCACCTCCGCCAACACAACATAGGAATAAATAGAATAAATAATCCAATTTGAACTACCACCAATTCAAGTCACAATTTTAGTACATTTGTATTTTTCAATATTTATTTTGTTATTATTTTGAAATATACGAACATAATAATGCACAATAAGAACTACTGATGGAAATTTTAAAGATTGGTTAAGACACACAGAAGCTATTCAAGAAAACGTGCTTATATTTGTAGAGATCTATGTTACTCCAAAAGAGTTTGTTAATGTTTATTTTGCAATTCTTTATTATTCCAAAATTATATGTATACTAAGCTCGATCTGTCACTAGCTGGATGTTCTATTTCACCAGCAAGTAGTGATGAGAGTGAGAGAGGCTAAACTCCCGCGATATCAAATAATGTTAAGCTTACATTATGTTAGGCTACTAACTACATATGCCGTATTACAGTGCCGCCACAGTACTCCCTCTCAAGTGACTACGTCACGAATTTGAAAAACGTACAAAGGTCCGTGGTCCGCTGCGCTGCGACTTGCCTTGGATGTCCTCGTTTGCCAAAAATGTCGGTTTAAGTCGATCCACCGAACAAAGAGGATTCGCACTGAGTGCATTGATCCGTGGTTATGGGTTTAGGTGCCCCAAAACGCGAGATCCATTGTGACCAAAAAGCTTGTGCAATCGTTTCAGAAGTGATGATTATGTTTGTTGATTTTCGCGCGTTGGCATGGCAAACAGTTCCTGCGCCAGCTTACAAAGTCTTTGTGTATGGCTGGCCAGGCAAACTTCTGCCAAATTTGATGCTGTTGCCCTGCCACTCGGGTGCGAAACACAGATGTTGGGTGGCGCTCATGCGGTGACTATCGTAAGGTCAACACGGTCACCGTGGCTGATCGGTATCCAATCGCCCACATTCATGATTTCACTGAGCAGCTGCACTAGATCTCCTTAAAGCTTTTTTATCAAATACCGGTGGCAGAAAGTGACATTCCACATTCCAAGCGCGACGCAGACTATCCAAAAGTATATGGATGACCTTTTTTGTGGGATTAGTTTTGTGTATTGCCATATTGGCACCGCCCTACAGATTCTGTGCGAACATGGACTTTCCATAAACCAAAGAAAATGCCAACTAGCGCAATCAGAAGTTGAATTTCTCAGCTGCGTTGTCAACGAACAGGGAATCAAACTGCCCAACTACGCTCGTCCTGATACCATCAGTCAATTGGGTCGTGGTCTTGGCATCATTAACTACTACCGCAGATGCCTGCCACATTCGTCGTACTCTCAGGCGCCTGTGTCTGAGCTGCTAAGAACAACACAACTCGTAACTGCTTTCGATGTCTGTCAACGCAGTGTGGCTGACGCAGCGATCCTGTCGCATCCATTTACAAATGCCAAACTTGCTCTGTCGTGTGGTGCGTTTAATGTTGCTATTGGAGCCGAGCTAGAGCAACAGGGTTAATGACAGCTGGCAGTCACTTGGTTTTTTTTTCTAAGAAGCTAAGCAACGCAGAAAAAAGCTACAACACATACGATCGAGAGCTACTGTCAGTTTTTGAAGCCATCGAATATTTTAAGCACAGGATCGAAGCACGAACGTTTATTATCAAAACTGACACAAGCCTCTGATAATATGCTCACCTCACCTCGTCAACTTCGCCAGTTCAGTTTAATTTCAGAATCTCACAGACTCCTTTTCGCGGCTTTGTACGATTTCCATGCTAGCGGCCGTAAAACTTGAGCTGATAGACACACTATTTGCAAGGAAAAACGTCACTAAAACTCCAGAAAGTTCGCTACGATGACAATATTTGTCTATTCAAGCAAGTGCTCTCGTTCGTACCTAATTTTTCGCACCCGAGTGGCAGGGCAACTTAGCATCAAATTTGGCAGAATTTTGTGTGGCCGGCCATAAACAAAGACATTGTAATGTGGTCCAGGAAGCACGTGCTACAAGCAAGACTTGGATTCTTCAGTTGCTGAGATGTTGTATGGCACACCGAATTGTTTACCAAATGTATTTTTTGATAGCGCAGATGCGATCACGTGCCCTTCAACGTGAATCGTCCGCTGGAGCTGCCGTATACGGGCCCTCATAAAGTTTTTTAACGCCAGAGCGACAGAGTCTAAGAGCTGGAGATCAACGGCAATAAAGTTGCAGTTTCGGTGGATCGACTTGAACCGACATTTATGGCAAACGAGGATATCCAAGGCAAGCCATCCATCGCTGTGACAGCGAAGCGCATCACGGACCTACGAAAAGCAATTCCGTGTACGTTTTTTAAATTCGTGACGCAGTCTAACATAATGTAAGCTTAATGTTAATTGATATCGAGGGAGTATAGCAGATCGGTAACTCTGGCCTCTCTCACTGCCATCACTAATTGCTGGTAAAATAGAGGATCCAGCTAGTGACAGCTCAAGCTTAGTATACCTATAATTTTAGAATAATAAAGAATTACAAAAGAACATTAAAAAACTCTTTTGGAGCAATACAGATATCCACATATTGACAAATGTTGGCGGCATCTATCGCAAATTGCAAGAATTTCTGTGTAATGTATGCACACACATTCATGCGCGCCTTTATTGAATTCTATCAAGAGCATTGCAATTGCGATTTTTTTGTTGAATTGTTTTCTGTGCTGTGTTTATTTGCTGATATTTTAGTTCCGTTTTTTTTTGTTGTATAAGAATGGTTGTTATGGCTGCGGGAATAGTCGGCTATTCGGCGAAGAAATATATCAGTCTCTCTCCGACACTAAAGTGAGACGAAGGTGCATGGCAATAAATCAAAGTGATCCACGATTTAACATGGGCTTGTGATAAACTTTCTGACGCCAAGCGACACTGTTTACGTTTTGGGTAATGCTGTTACAGCATTGCCGGCAACAATTATTTGCAAAAAAAAAAAAAAACAAAGCTATTATAGTGAACAAACACAAATTAACTTGCCTAGTGGCAATAAATATATATATACATGCACCAGGAACGTTCCAACTTTCCGCAAAGTAAATGCCAAATCTACCACTAAGGTTGTAAATGGTACATAGTCCGAATCAAGATATGCAAACCAGACCCCAATATCTCGGCACCTCCCCACAAGGAACAGAATAACAACGCTCGTCAAAATAATGCGTCATGCCCAAATCGGGCAATCCTGAAAACAGCCTGCGAAGAGACGCCACCCAACGCAAACCGAATGGAAAAGCGTACGAAAGGCAGCTGAACAATATTCCGGGAACCCAACCGAGCGAGGATACCAACTCGACAATTGCGGCTCTTGAAGATGCCAAGAATGGACCAGATCCTCGAGAAGGGACCAGATCCTCAATACACTGCATAAAAACATAAAAAATTAAGGATCGGATAATGGAACGCGGATGGCCTAAACAGGAAAATCAACGAGCTAAGTGCCATTCTTGGCCCCCACAACATCGACATAATGCTCCCAACAATGCACATGTGCACCAAAATATATGTCAACGGATATATTGCATATATAACACAACACCCCTACAACTATCGTAGAGGAGGTGCTGGCCGTAGCCTGAGCCACCACCCCCTAGAACAACTATCTCAAACACATCTGCAGACGGCTGCAGTCAAGATATGCACTAACGCAGGTGATTTCACAATTGTTTCTCTCTACCTCCCGCCGGCTGTGCCTTTCACCAAAGCTAATTTTGAGTTCCCAATAATGAACCTATGACAGAACTTCATTGCGGGAGAGGACTGGAATTGCGAAGTACAGGCTATGGGGAAACAACAGAGCGTGAACGCGAGGGTAGAGTTTGCACGAAGCGATCATCGACTCCAGATGCGATTTCTTGGCAACCGGAGATGCAACATATTACGCGTACCACTCGCAAGGCACTCCTAGCGCTCTAGACTTATTTATATATGGTGGTCTTCGGCAGAACTCACTCTCCAGCGAGTCCAAATGAGACCTCTCATCGGACCATCTTCCTCTTTTGGCTACTTTCCACACCAAATCTGTTCAGCAACCAAAAAGAAAGAGTCTACTGCCGAAAAATGGGGATGTTGAAAGATTCCAGGCTGAATTCAACAACTAAATCAATATGATTCTGAGCACCCCTGAGAATATGGAGGATGCTGTCGATAATTTCTTGGCGAAGATTTCAGCAGCAGCTCAAATTGCTTTACATGCGATAGGCTACCCAAAGAATACGTGCGCACTGGCGATCTAAGGGTGAACGGTATACATTAGAATATCCAACAGGCTCCAGAAATTCCTCGCAGCCATAAGCAAACAGCAGTTTAGCAAAGAACTTACGGACGCAAGCCCAGATGCTAGCACGGGATACAATCTTTGGCAGCTGTCAAAAAGCCTAGAGCCCCATATAAAGAGATTATGGTTCCTGGGCCAATCGAGCTTAGAACACGCTGAAACTTTTGGCACGCATCTAGGGGAGCGATTTAAACTGTTTGATTCCCCCCACTCACTCCAGGAAGAATACATAGACAGGACTCATGAAGGCCTGTCCACTGTCCAGGTGACCCACAAACAAGTCGAAATACAAATTCAAGCGCTTAAGATACGAAAAGCCCCTGGATCTGATGAACTGGACAGTAGACCGATAAAATTGCTCACCACAAAAGGCATAATCTTCATTGTGCTTATTTTTAATACGATGCTTCGAGTCGGTTACTTCCCAAGGCAATGCAAAAGAGTTCTGTTCGCCATGATCTTATCGACCAATAAACCTGCTTCCGACCCTCTCCAAAATATTCGAAAGAATATTAATGGCCATGGTATGAGCGCATCATACCAAGGCATCAGTTCGGATTTTGAAGACGGCATGGGACACCGTAGTAGCTTCATCGAGTTATTGATTTCATCCTCAACAGCTTCGAGAACTTTGAGTATTGCGTCGCGGCATTCGCTGACATCAAACAGGCGTTAGACCAAGTGTGGCACAAAGGACTGCTGTTTAAACTGAAAACTTTGCTTCCCCCTATCCATTTCCTATATTCCACAGCTTCCTCAAAAACAGAAAGTTACTCGCGGGAGTAGACGGCAGGAGTTAAGGAAATCCAAGCTGGTGTTTCCCAGGGCAGCGTCCTTGCTCCGTGGCTCTACACTGTTTACACAGTCGACGGTGGACCCGACAAAACTGGAGCACCTCGATAGCTTCAACATCGGCAAGTTCGCCGACGACACAGCAATCCCTTTCAAAGCCAGTTGTGTATACCAGGCCACTGACCAGCTGTGGCGAATTGCCATCAGCAGGCAAAAGTCGGTATTCTCCATATTCGCGACCCGCAGAGACACTTCGCCAGAAGTGTTTCTCCAAGGCGAACTTTTCGACCATTAAGACAGACATCGCAAACAAATATGAACATTATGTCACAGCCTATGGCAAAAATTAAAAAATATCGCATGGATCCTACAAAAAATCAGCAAGCTTTCTCTGAGCAACAAGGTTCTGCTGTATAAACCCTTACAGGCCCCAGTTTTGCGTTATCCAAGCCAAATCTTTAGAACGGCAGTAAAATCGCATTTGAGAAAAATTAGTGTCTTTCAAAACAAGGTTCTCAGACTAAGTACTGGGGCATCCTGGTACAAACGTAGCCGGGCCTTAGCAAGGGACCTAAAGGTTTCTTGGTGACCGACCTTCTACGACAGCAGTCCACTAGCTACATGACCCGTCTTTCTGCACACCCTAATATACTGGCAAGAAGGTTTTGCAGGTGAAAGCGCGGGGGCTTTGCAGGATCCACTCCATCGATCTCCCAAACCGGGTACTTGGATAGATATAAGCTAAATTGAAACTTGACAAGTAAGAGGCTCTAGCCGGGAGCTCCCGATTAGGGGATACCCTGAACCCTCTTATTCTTATATAAACCAAATGCAGCTCGTTTGCTTTAGTTGTAATAAAAATAAATTTTAAAAAAAAAGTTCCCTTGGTAGGGATCGAACTCGTAACTGACCGCATGACTTGCTGCCGACTCTACTCAACAGCCACACCAGCGACATATAGAAACATATTCCTAAGCAAGGTTCGAGCTCGTAGCTAACCGCGCTACTTTCCGCCGCATCTACTCAATATCCACACCAATAATTAAGTCTTAATGAGAAAAAAAAGCGAATTAAAATAGCAGCAAACAGAAAATAGCAGAAAGCAGAAAACAATACAATCGCAATTGCAATGATGTTGATAGAATTGAAAGGAGATGTGCATGAATGTGTGTGTGTACATGCATACAGAAATTCTTGCAATCTGCGCTAGCTGCTGCTAACACGTGCGCAGCTAGCTAATTCACATAAGTTTTGTTTGTTTCTTAACCGATCTTAATAAAATTTGCTAGAGTAGCGCTATGGAATATTTGTGTATTCTCAAAAAGTCAATTGCATTAAAATTGGTAGTCAATACAAGTTGGGTTGATGTATAGCTTTGTGGCGGTAGGGTTCGAGCTCTTAACTGATCACGCCAATAATGAAGTTTGAATGAGAAAAAAACGAATGCAAATAGCAGCACAGAAAACAATACAAACGCAATTGCAATGCTGTTGATAGAATTCAAAGAAGACGCGCATGAATGAGTGTGTGTACATGTATACAGAAGTTCTTGGAATTTGCGCTTGCTGCTGCACGTGTTTGCATGCCAAAACACATTTTCTTTCGTGTTTCTTAACCGATCTTGATGAAATTTCCAGTAGTAGATTTTATTGTACTAAAAAATATTCGTATATTTTCAAAATGACAATTGCATTTGAATTGTGGCTTAATTAGATAGGCAATACAAGTTGGTTTACTAACATGATTTATAGCATTGTGGTGGTAGCGGGGAGGTGGCGATAGCTATAAAATGAAAGATACTTGATATCCTAGCTCTTACGGTTTGGGCTGTGCATTGATCGCCAATCAGTCAGTCAGTCAGTCAGTAAGGACAAACAGTTTTATATACATATGTATAGAAATTCTAGAAGCTACATGTCAAGTTTGGTAACTCGAAGTCTTATTATTTACCAAAATTGCTCAAAAAACAGGATTTTATATCGATTTTTATCGATTACTTGGAAACGGGGCAGATATCGAATATAGGAAGCAAACTCGATCTGCGCACGGACTAGAAGGACCTACAGCTAAAATTTCAAGTCTCTAGCACTTATAGGTTCTAAGACTCTTGCGTTAATACATACGGACGGACGGACGGACGGACAGACAGACGGACATGGCTAAATCGACTCGGCTGTTGATGCTGATCAAGAATGTATATACTTTATGGGGTCGGAGATGCTTCCTTCTTCCTGTTACATACATTTGCACAAATACATTATACCCATTTTACCCATTTTTAATGGGTTCAGGGTATAACAAGTAAGAGGTTCGAGTCGGGAGCTCCCGACTAGGGGATACCCTGAACCCTCTTCTTCCAACACCAAATGAAGCTCGCGCTACGCGCTCGTTTGATTTAGTAGTAATAAAGAAAAATGAAAAAAAAAAGTTCCCTTAGCAGGGTTCGAACTCGCAACTAGCCGCACCACTTATCGCTTACCTCTACTCAAGGGCCACACCAATAATTGAGCTTTATTGAGAAAAAAACCAATTAAAATAGCAGCACAGAAAACAATACAATCGCAATTGCAATGCTGTTGATAGAATTTAAAGCAAACACGCATTAATGTGTGTGTGTGTACATGTATACAGAAATTCTTGGAATTTGCGCCAACTGCTGCTAACACGGGCGCACATAACTTTTGTGTTTCTTAACCGATCTTAATGAAATTTTCGACAGTACATCTTATTGTAGAATAGAATAAAGAATATTTGTGTATTCTCAAAAATTCAATAACATATAAATTGTGGCCTAAATTGATGGGCAATACAAGTTGGACAATTAACTTGATTTATAGCTTTGTGGTGGTAGCGGGGAGGTGGCGATAGGTATAAAATGAAAGATACTTGATATATATATATACCATTCTAGAAGCTACATGTCAAGTTTGGTGACTCTAGCTCATATTATTTGCCGAAGTTGCTCAAAAAACAGGATTTCAATATCGATTTTGATCGATTACTTGGGAACGGGGCAAGTTATCGAATATCAGAAACAAACTCGATCTGCGCGGGCATTAGGAGGACCTACAGCATACGAACGGACGGACGGACAGACGGACAGATAGACGGACATGGTGATCTTTACATTAGAAACCTTAATAATTTTTATAACAAGAGTGTTATGTTATATCAGCCCCTTTTCTTAAATCTCGCATTAAGTCTCTCCATGAGCCTTTGCAAATAATTTTCGCCAAATCCCTCTCAGCAGCAGTATTTTTAATAATGTGAAGAAGTAATATACTTTAATGGGGTACCCCAAAGGAGCTGGCTTGGCCCACTTCTATATATGTTTATGTTAATACCCTGAACCCATTAAAAATGGGTAAAAAAGGTATAATGTATTTGTGCAAATGTATGTAACAGGCAGAAGGAAGCATCTCCGACCCCATAAAGTATATGTATTCTTGATCAGCATCCTAGTACCCGCGCAGATCGAGTTTGTTTCCGATATTCGATAACTTACCTCGTTTCCAAGCAATCGATGAAAATCGATATATAAATCCTGTTTTTTGAGCAATTTTGGAAAATAATGAAAGCCAGAGTCACCAAACTTGACATGAAGCTTCTTGGATCGTATTTATATACCAAGTATCTTTCATTTTATACTTATCGCCAACTCCCTGCTACCACCACAAAGCTATAAATCAAGTTATATTATACCAACTTGTATTGCCCATCAATTTATACCACAATTTATATGCAATTGACTTTTTGAGAATACACAAATATTCTTTATTCTATTCTACAATAAGATGTACTGTCGAAAATTTCATTAAGATCGGTTAAGAAACACAAAAGTTATGTGCGCACGTTATAGCAGTAGCTAGCGCAAATTCCAAGAATTTCTATATACATGTGCGCACACACATTCATGTTCGTCTTCTTTGAATTCTATCAATAGCATTGCAATTGAGAGTGTATTGTTTTCGTTGCTGCTATTTTAATTGTTTTTTTCTCATTAAAGCTCAATTATTGGTGTGGCTCTTGAGTAGAGGTAAGCGATAAGTGGTGCGGTTAGTTGCGAGTTCGAAACCTGCTAAGGGAACTTTATTTTTTTTTATTTTCATTTTTCTTTATTACTACTAAAGCAAACGAGCGCGTAGCTCGTGTTGGAATAAGAGGGTTCAGGGTATCCCTTAGTCGGGAGCTACCGACTAGAACGTCTTACTTGTTATTTTTAAAATAGAGTGCTGCTTCCATTCGTCCGAATATCTTTTATTTGCCGTTTTTATAAGCCTGGAGAGGGTATTTTAATTTTGTCATGAAATGTGTAATTCATGAAAGGGGAAATCACCGCCCCATACAGTAAAGTATTCTTAATCAGCATCTACAGCCTAGTTTATGTAGCCATGTCCATCTGTCCGGTATCATGAAACTTTGCATAAGTTACTTATCTGTTGCATATATGCCATATGCCTAAATCAAAGAGTAGGTTTTGGAGGGATCAAACTCAGCATTTATTAGTTTTACCATGCTCTTTACGCATAAGAAAAATCCTATTAACATCGGACCACTATATTATTAAGCTGCCATAGTAACGATCAGTCAGAAATTAATTTTTTGTATGATAAGCTTGTTTGGTTTTTAACTACTTTTACTATGCTGCTTTTGTATAAGCCATATCTAATAAGGATCCCACCACTATACTACTTATATAGCTCTATAGGAATAATCGGTCGAAAAACGTGTTTTTTTAAAGTAAAATATTCTGTTTTCCAAGATATTTTCACTAAGTTCAGCAATTAGCAATTCAGCAATATCTCCTAGTCGGGCACTCCCGACTAAAGCACTCTTGTTTATAATCTGTGTGAATTGATGGTGACTGATTTAATCAACAATTGCACAGGCAACAAGTAATTGTAGAGGTTGCATCTGACATCATTGTTCCTATATGTTGTAAAATTTACAAATCGAGTCCCCAAACGATAGTAAAATATTATTGGGCCACTTAAATATTTAGTGAAAAAATGATCCCATATCAGCAGCTTAAGTATTATAAGGTGATGAGTTTGCTGAAAATATCTTGGAAAAAAGAATAAAGAAGAATACCATATAAAACCTACTTTTCGATCTTTCGGTCTACACGATATAGTGGCCCGATGTTGACAATATTTTGAATATATATGAGTATCATAGTGGAACTAATAAATCCCGAGTTTGGCCATAATAATAATAATAAATAATAGTAATAATAAACAACTCGGGAGCTTCCGGCTAGGGGATACCCTGAACCCTCTTATTCCGAAACCAACGCGATCGTTAGCTTTAGTAGTAATAAAGATAAGTTAAAAAAAAAAAAGTTCCCTTGGCAGGGTTTGAACTTCACAACTGACCGCATTACCTGCTTCCGTCTGTACTCAACAGCTACACCAGCCAAAAGAAGTAAGAAGTTCTAGTCGGGTGCTCTCGACTAGGGGATACCCTGAACCCTCTTCTTCCAACAGGCGATAGGTATAAAATGAAAGATACTTGACATATGTTTTCTATTCTAGAAGCTACATGTCAAGTTTGGTGACCCTAGCTCTTATTTTTTAACACAATTGCTGAAAAAAAAGAGGATTTCGATATCGATTTTTATCGATTACTTGGAAACGGGGCAAGTTATCGAATATCAGAAACAAACTCGATCTGCGCGGGCACTAGGAGGACCTACATCTAAAATTTCAAGTCTCTAGCTTATATAGGTTCTGAGAGCAGACGGACAGATGGACAGACAGACGGACATGGATACATCCACTCGGCTGTTGATGCTGATCAAGAATACATATACTTTATGGGGTCGGAGATGCTTCCTTCTGCCTGTTACATACATTTGCACAAATACATTATTCTCCATTTACCTATTTTTAATAATTTCAGGGAATAAAAATAAAAAAATTAGTTTCCCCAGTAGGATTCGAACTCGCAACATCCCGCACTCCTTATAGCCGCCTCTACCCAACAGCCACACGAATAATTTTATGCTAACGAGTAAAAACGAATTTTAATAGCAGCACAGAAGACAATACAATCGCAATTGCAATGCTGTTGATAGAATTCAAAGCAGACGCGCATGAATGTGTGTGCATACATGAATACAAAAATCTTGGAATTTGCGCTTGCTGCCGCTGATACAAGAAAAGTCAAATTTGATGAAATTTTCTACAGTACATCTTATTGTGTTATAGAATATTTGTGTAATCTCACAAAGTCATTTGCATTTAATTGTGGCTTATATTGATGGGCAGCATAAATTGGTGTTTTTGCTTGATTTATAGCTATAAAATGAAATATACTTGATATACATATTTACTATTCTAGAAGCTACATGTCAAGTTTAGTGACTCTAGTTCATATTATTTACCAAAATTGCTCAAAAAACAGGATTTCGATATCGATTTTTATCGATTACTTGGAAACGGGGCAAGTTTTCGAATATCGGAAACGAATTCGATCTGGGCGGGCATTAGGAGGACCTACAGCTAGTCTCAAGTCTCTAGCTCTTATAGGTTCTGAGATCCTTGCGTTCATACATACGGACAGACGGACGGACGGACGGACAGACGGATATGGCTAGATCAACTCGGCTATTGATGCCGATCAAGAATATATATACTTTATGGGGTCGGAGATGCTTCCTTCTGCCTGTTACATACATCTGCACAAATACATTATACCCCTTTTACCCATTTTTAATGGGTTCAGGGTATAAAAAAAAGGTTTCCATATCAGAGCTTTTCCACTATATGGTGTCCGATGTTGGCAAGATTTAACATATGTGTCGCGTGTAGGTAGTCTGATGTTAATAAAATTTGGTATATATATGATGAGCATAGTAATACTAATAAATGACGAGTTTCGTAAAAAACCTTATTAAAAAAAAAGTTTTCCATTAAAGAACCTATTTTATGACTGATCGTTCCCACATCAGCTATATGGTATACTGGTCCGCCCGGTTCCGACGTATGTACTGCCTGCAACAGAAAGAAGATTCAAGACTATAGTTTTAAAACTAAGGGACTAGCTCGCATAAAAAAAGACAGACGGACAGACGGACATGGTTATATTAACTCGGCTGTTGATGCTGATCTAGAATATATATACTTTGTGATGTCAGAGATGTCTCCTAAAATGTGTTAAATGTGGTATAAAAAGAACAACGAATTGCAATGTCTAGTTCAAGCAATTATTCCTGTATCGTCTCTGTGCTCCTTTTTTGCTTCCCTTTGCCGGCGTGTTTCACTTGATCTACCATTTTCATTTGTACACTTTTTATTTGGCAAAGGAAAAACATTTTTCACATCGCTTCTTGCATTACCACCGTTTCGATTCAACAAAAACATGAAAACAGCGCAGCGGGGCATTCGGCGCAAGATCAGAGAAACAAGCCACCGCGGGGCGCCTAACTGATTATCATTTCGACACCCAATTCCTGTGCAGCGGCTGCGTTTATTTTCTTGTTCTTTTTCTTGTCCTTCTCGTTTTTTCTGAGATGTATTGGTTCTGGTTGGGCTTGGCCTGAATCTAATGATCAAGTACACGCGAGTTTTAATATTTTTGTCAAGTGATTTCCTGGAATGTGTTAGAAACTTTTTTTTCGGCACTTTTAGGCGGCCTGGTTGTAAATTATTAATGTTGACATTTTTAGTGTAAAATGCGCATGCTCCGAATCTGAAACCGCACAGTAAGCAAGACCAGCTGTTGTCTTATATTTTGTTCGCGGATTGCGTTACCTCGATACGCATATTTATCCTAACCATAGCCACAATCGAAAATAAATACGAGTGCCCTAGTCGTGAGTGCCCGACTGAATCTGTGTTTCTTCTTCCCTTACCCCTATGCTTCGTTTCTGATTAGCTTCAGTGTTATTAGAAGAAAAAGGGGAAGATATCGAAGTAATGAATTTTAATTCTAAATCTGCATGAGGACATGTCTCGTTGTGCTGATCAAAAATATATTTTTGTGTAGGAATATATTAATATTTTGTGTTGGCTTATCTGATATGAGAGACAAGTGGACAAGTGGAGCAACATTTTGTATCCATTGAAGCAGAAGTTTAAATACAAATGTAAAATACAAACTAGTACTTGTTTAAGATTTAACCAACTCTAAACTAGTCGGGGGGACCCGACTAGGGGATACCTTGTACACTTGAACAGAAGATCAGACGAGCATAGCAAGCATAGTTGGCCCGGTATGGTTTTAGCTGAAATTAAAGATATTTGATCTGTATATATTACTATTTGGGAGCCGAGCACTTGAAAAAAGCTGTTTCCAAGCATCCAACAATTCAAAAACACTGCGAGGATGAATTTGTCGCTATTGACAGCGGCAATAGTTCTCTCGACACTCTGGTACAACGTTTTTGGGAATTAGAACAGATCCCAGAGAAGTCGAAGGCGCCATATGCAGCTGATCAATTCGAATGTAAGTGAAATTTAAAGCTGAATGTGCTTAGGGTGGAATCTGGCAGATTTATGGTTAAATTGCCATTTCAATCAAGTCCAAAAGTATTGGGTCTATCCTTTGAGAGTGCAAAACGTCGGTTATTTGCTTTTGAACGCAGACTTGAAAAATATGACGTACTGCGAAATATAACTAATGAATATCTTTGACATATGTCACCGCTTTAGTCAACTCTTCCAGGATAGCATTATTACATTTCCCATCAATGCGTCATGCGTCCTGATAGTAGGATCACTAAATTGAGCGTAGTTTTCGATGCGTTAAGCAAGTCAACGCCAATCTCACTAAACGAGACTTAGATGGTGGATCCGATTATTCAGAGAGAGCTTTTTTTGACCGTTGCACGATTTTGGTTACATAGGCATGCTTTAACAGCTAACATAAGAAAAATGTATCGACATGTAGACGTGGCTAGGAAAGATCGGAAGTTCCAGTTGATTGTGTGGAGGCCATATTGATTCATATATCAAAAGGCTTACAAATATTTCAATTTTCAATTTCAAAAGTCTGTAGAGTTTGATCTATCTGCATCTGTAAAAACTTCAACTCTTGGAATGAGGTGGAATCCTGCAAATGATGCATTCCATTATTCTCAGTTTCATCTCGATTGTTTGACCCGTTTATTTTTTATAGCGAATTTTATAGCGAATGAAACTCTACACACAGCCTGGGTAAAATGTAAACAAAAGCTATTGGAAATACATAAAATTGACATCCCTCGGTATGTTTATCAATCGACATATAAAAACAGACAGATTCATGGATTTGCGGCTGCCATGCCTATTGTTGTTTCATTTATTTGCGCACCTACGATAGGGGGAAAGTAAATTCGAAGTTATTTACACCCAAGTCTCAAAATACCTCATCTTCAAAGTTTCAACTCATTCGTACATGAGATTGTGGAAAATGAAACCATTTTTTAAATTATTCGCGTTGGTGAAATATTGCTGATTGTATCCATGCCATAAGAAGCCAAGTTTCCCATATTGCTGTCTCGAAAATCTCATTTTGACGAGTTTTTTCATAGATACATTTACTTCAGGATTAACCATGCCGGCGTTAAGGTTATGGTCTCTAGTCTACGATAGCAAATCTGGATTTTTTATGCATGCAATAAAATTGTAAAGGGATGCGTGCTCTGCTACCGGTACAAGCTTAAGCTTTTAGCCCCAATTATGGGCAATTTAACAGCTGATTAACTATTTGCGGAGTAGATTTATGTTGCCCATGTTATGTGAGCTTTAAGAATCGTTGGAGAGCCCCGATCGAAACTTATGACTTTTTTGATTCATTCACCTGAAACTTGTTTCAGTTCTGTCCTTACACTGTTTCTTGTATGTATTCAAAAGGTTTATCGCCAGACGAGGTCTACCTAAGAAAGTCTACAGAGACAACCCATTAAGCAGCGGAGCGAGGGGTCAAATGGCCGGCGAGGCACTACTCAACTCACCCACTATCGCTTTCCACCTACCTGTCCACTCTACAGCAGCGCAAACAATGGTCCAAGGACGCGCCTAACTTAAAATTGGATGCCTCGTCCTGGTACATAAATGTACTACCCCAAAACTAGATTACGGGGCGCGTGGTGACAACCACAGGCGGCGACTGCGCGTGGCGGAGATTCGCAAGCCGACCGCAATCGTCAATCTGACTGGTCATTTTTGAGCATTTAATTAATTTCGAGCTATTTCAGTGTTCATAGGCAATAAACACCAAAAATATAGAATTTTTTACTTTTTGTACCCTGAACCCATTATAAATGGGTAAAAGGGGTAAAATGTTTTTGTGCAAATGTATGTAACAGGCAGAAGGAAGCAACTCCGACCCCATAAAGCATATATATTGTTGATCAGCATCAATAGCCGAGTCGAGCCAGCCATGTCCGCCTGTCTGTCCGTCCGTCTGTCCGTCTGTCCGTATGTATGAACGCAAGGATATGAAATATGAAATTTTAGCTGTAGGTCCTCCTTGTGCCCGCGCAGATAAAGTTTTTTTTTCCAATATTCGAAAACTTGCCTCGTTTGCAAGTAATCGATAAAAAGCAATATCGAAATCGTGTTGTTTGATCAATTTTGGTAAATAATAAGAGCAAGAGTCACCAAACTTGACATGTAGCTTCTAGAATAGTATATATATATCAAGTATATTAATTTTAAGCCTATCTCCACCTCCCCGTTACTACTGCATAGCTATAAATCAAGTAAAAACACCAATTTATGCTGTCCACCAATATAAGCCACAATTTAAATGCAATTGACTTTTTGATAATACACGAATATTCTATAGTACAATAAGATGTAGAAAATTTCATCAAGATCGGTTAAGAAACACGGAAGCTATTAAATAAAGCATGCTATTGCTTGACTCGAGCTTGGGAGTTTGAGTAGAGGCAGCGGCAAGTGGTGCGGTTAGTTGCGAGTTCGAACCCTGCCGAGGGAACAATTTTTTTTTTATTTTCATTTTTCTTTATCATTACTCAATCAAACGAGCGCGTAGCGCCAGCTGCATTTGGTGTTGGAAGAAGAGGGTTTAGGGTATCCCCTAGTCGGGAGCTCCCGACTAGAACGTCTTACTTGTTATACTCTTGCAGAGGTTATTATAATTTTTTTGTTAAATGTGTAACTCATAGAAGGAGACATCTGCAACCATCTTGATCAGTATCAACAGCAGAGTCGATATAGCCATGTCCGTCTGTCCGTTTGACCGTCTGTCAGTCTGTCTGTTTCTATGCGAACTAGTCTCTCAGATATCATAAAGATCATAAAGATATTGTCATGAAACTTTGCAGAAATCCCTCTTTCTGTTTCATGCCGTACATATGTCGGAACCAGCTGGATCAGACCACTATATCATATAGCTGCCATAGGAACGATCGGTCGAAAATTAAGTTGTTCTATTGAAAACATTTCTGCTGTTCAAAATATATTGACCAAACTCGGCAATTATAAGTTTCACTGTGCTCCCTACATTTATGCAAAATCTTATTTACATCGGACCACTATATCATACAGCTGCCATAGGAACGATCGACCGAAAAGTAGGTTCTCGTATGAATAACTTTTTTGTTTATCAAGATATCTTGACCAAACTCGGCATTTATTAGTTTTACTATGCTCCTCATCATATCATATAGCTTCCATAGGAACGATCGATTTAAAATTAAATTGTATGAAAAACGTTTTGATTTTTAAGATATTCTAACCATAGTCGGCATTACATATTTTTCCTGTGCTACTTTGATACGGGCAAAGCACTATGAGCATTATGAAAAGGTTGGGTCTGCAAGGGTATTAAATCTTCCGCGTGCCGAAGATAGCCATTCTTTCTCGTTTCTTAATCCAACTGTCTTGGATGAAACGCGTTAGTCAAAAAAATCGTAAGCTTAAAGTCCTTCATAACAAATTAATGAATACGCGATTTTGCGATTTTGGAAATTCCACTTGCACTGTAAAAATTTGGCGCAAATCTTGCAAAATCGTTTTGCCAAACCTATCCCTTTTGAATGAAAAATTGAGGTCAAGGGTTGAATGAATACAAGTTTATTTTTCGACTTCAAGTTTTACATAACCGTATTAAAATGGACTTCAAACTCATTTTCAATTACCTATGTAAGTGCGAAATAGGAGTTCGAGATATGGAGCTCGAGATAGTACGGGTAGATTTCAATTGTCAACGAACGGAAATTTGAAGCTGATTGTTTTACTCAATTACTTTATAACAAGGAAATTGCATGCGCAGTGTAGAAAACTCGCGAAAAACGAATGCATGTAACTAATTTTTGCCCATCTACTCGCATGAAGATCTTTGTTAAAATTCATTATGAAACGGGTTTCACATTTTACCTTTGTAAAGCTTCCCTTGAACGAGTTTTTTTTTCCGATAATCCTTTCCAAGCAAACGATAAGAATCGATATCGAAATCCGCTTTTTGAGCAAATCTCTACGGTTTTAAGAGCTAGAGTCACCAAACTTGGCATGAAGCTTTTAGAGTAGTACATACAATTAATTTGTCTTTCATCTGTCATTTTATAGCTGTTCATATTGATCAAGAATGTATATGCTATAATATTAAAATCCTTTGTATTCCGATCGCAACGCCACCAACCGGTGCAACTGGGGTTTACTCGATCACCCTCTGACGGTATCCGGTAGATAGGGGATCTTTAAAGTGATAGCCTGCGACGATGAGAGATCGGTAGAGTTTTACAGAGGGTCGGATATGTCCGCCATGGTGCCATGGGTGGTAGCAGTAGATTGGAACGAGCTCTCATTCATAGCGCCTACCTGGGTTATTGTCCATAAGGGGGGCGGAATGCATCCTAACGGAATGTACGATGACGAAGCGGTGCAAATCATACCAAGTTACCGACGATTGGAAAGTCGTCAAGATAGGAAGGGTGTCATCCTGCATTAGGATTCGATTCAATCGAAACCGTCGGCGGTGAATTAAATTTTTGATTTCAAATTCCTCATGAAAGTTCATTTGAAACATGCTTCATAAAATCCGTGGCACTGGCGGTTAAAGATTTGTTGGACAAATATTTAAGAACAGCCCGATCTGGCTGAAAGTTTTTTTCAAAACTCCACCCAAAACACAAACAAATGCCACCTACAACTACAAATAGTTGGCGCACTCCGGTTATATGTTTGATTTGTTTACTATGCGATCGGCTACAAGCTCATTTTTTATGATCTTTGTTAAAAAACATTTTAGATACTGTTTAAGCTTTACTCTAAACTCAGCCTTATTAGGTAAATTCAGGTTACAGTTTGTATGAACAAAAGTTAATTTTTCGCCTTCAAACTTTTTGAAAAAAAAAAACAATTGAAGGATTATGAACGGGAAAACAGTTAACTTTCCTAACGCGATGTTTTCAAAAATACAGTTTTCGATCTAGTGGTACAATAATAGATGAAATAGTAAGAGGCTCTAGTCGGGCTCTAGTCTACCAACACGAAATGCAGCTCGCGCTACGACCTCTTTCCGCAGTAATGAAAAAAAAATTAAATTTAAAAAACAATATTCCCCAAGTGTACTTGAATCCCTATCTGAACCAAACCAATTGCCTCTATCTCTACACGACAGCCATATCAACAACGATTTTTCGATGAAAAACCAAGTAAGAGGTTCTATTCGGGAGCTCCCGACTAGGGGATAGCCTGAACCCTCTTCTTCCAACACCAAATGCAGCTCGCGCTACGTGCTCATTTGCTTTAGTAGTAACAAAGAAAAATGAAAATAAAAAAAAAAAAAGTTCCCTTAGCAGGGCTCGAACTCGCAACTGACTGCACCACTTGTCGCCGCCTCTACTCAAGAGCCACACCAATTATTGAGTTTCATTGAGAAAAAAAACATTTAAAATAGCAGCACAGAAAACAATACACTCGCAATTGCAATGCTGTTGATAGAATTCAAAGCAGACGCGCATGTGTACATGTATACAGAAATTCTTGGAATTTGCGCCAACTGCTGCTAACACGTCCGCACATAACTTTTGTGTTTCTTAACCGATCTTAATGAAACTTTCGACAGTACATCTTATTGAATAATAGAATAAAGAATATTTGTGTATTCTCAAAAATTCAATAACATATAGATTGTGGCTTAAATTGATGGGCAATACAAGTTGGATAATTAACTTGATTTATAGCTTTGCGGTGGTAGCGGGGAGGTGGTGATAGGTGAAAAATGAAAGATACTTGATATATATATACTATTCTAGAAACTACATGTCAAGTTCGGTGACTCTAGCTCATTTTTTTTTGCCTCAAAAAACACGATTTCGATTTTGATCGATAGGTTCTGCGATCCTTGCGTTCATACATACGGACGGACGGACTGACGGACGGATGGAGAGACAGACGGACATGGCTAGATCGACTCGGCTATTGATGCTGATCAAGAATATATATACTTTATGTGGTCGGAGATGCTTCCTTCTGCCTGTTACATACATTTGCACAAATATATTATACCCTTTTTACCCATTTTCAATGGGTTCACGGAATAAACAACAAATTAAAATAACAACACATAGACACAGCACAGAAAACAATACCATAGTATTGAAATGCTGTTGATAGAATTCAATAAAGTCGCACATGAATGTGTGTCTGTACATGTACAGGAGATATTCTTGCAATTTGCTTTAGATGGCGCAAACACGTGTCAAAATGTGGAGATCTGTATTACCCCAAAAGAGTTTGTTAATGTTCTTTGTAATTCTTTATTGTTTCACAATTATATATCTGTGAAGCTGGAGCTATCGCTAGCTGGATAATCTATTTCTATCACGAGCGATGACCCCATCAGAGAAAGGCGCCTCCAAAGGCTACACCCCGGTGACCCATCTACGAGGCAAATTATTGAAATACCTTCTTCCCCTTCATTGTAAATATCCCTCAATGTAAATATTATATAAGTTACATACTTGTAACTATACCTCCTTCCCTCATTCATTCACTTGGTAGAGATCAGAAGGTACTGATCGATTCTAGCGCAAATAAAACAAATTTAAAAAAAAAAACAGAAAGTAGGGATGAGAGTGAGAGAGGCCAGGGATACCAATCTGCTAATCTTCCTCGATATCAATTAACATTAAGTTTACAATATGTTAGGCCCCTAACAATAGATACCATATTACAGTGCCGCCACAGTACTTCCTCTCTAGTGAATACGTCACGAATTTGCAAAACGTACATGGAACTGCTTTTCATAGGTCCGTGGTCCGCTGCGACTCGCCTTGCATGTCTTCGTTGGCCATAAATGCTGGTTTAAGTCGATCCACCGAAACTGCAACTTTATTGCCGTTGATCTCCAGCTCTTAGACTCTGTCGCTCTGGCGTTGAAAGACTTTATGAGGGCCCGTATACGGAGGCTCCAGCGGATGATTGACTGCACCTGTACGAATGATGCTTGCATTTATCTAGTCCTTTGAGGAGAAACATCAACATTTTGGCTGGCGTGATGCAGTCTGAGTTTGACGTATTTTTCGGATATGATCACGAAAAGTGCTTATAAAAGTTGAAGGGCACGTGATCGCATCTGCGCTATCAAATAATTTATTTGGTAAACGATTCGGTGTGCCATTCATCTTCTCAGCAACTGAAGAATCCAAGTCTTGTTTGTTGCACGTGCGGGGTCCTAGAAGCACGACTGGCTGAAGTTGAGTCCATTGAGTGCTGCTTTTAAAGATCGGTGCCACCTCTCTAGAAGTCCGTTTGATTGTGAGCGATAGCTAGTGGTATGAATGTGTTCGCTAACGACTAGATGAGCTAGTTTCTTGAACAAAGAGGATTCGAATTGATTGCCTTTATCCGTGGTTATAGTTTTTGGTGCCCCAAAACGCGAGATCCATTGTGACCAAAAAGCTTGTGCAAACGTTTCAGAAGTGATATTTGTGAGCGGAACTGATTCTGAGCTGATACAATATCGAAAGTTTTAATGCTGCGCCATGGCCACAATGTTTATATAGTCATGATCCAATCTGCCGTTTGGCACGATGATCTCTTTGGAACCGGATGATTATGTTTGTTGATTTTCGCGCGTTGGCATGGCAAACAGTTCCTGCCCCAGCTAACAATGTCTTTGTTTATGATAGGCCAGACAAACTTCTGCCGAATTTGATGCAGTGTCCAGCCACTGGGGTGCGAAAGATTATGTTCGACAGAGAACAGTTGCTGCCGCAGAGCTTTCTTAGATATATCTATATATCTAAGATTTGAAGCACAAAAGTTGCCACGGAAATTATACTTACAGGTGCGAACTAGTTTGCAGAAGCATCTTTTTTTTTGCCGTGAAACCAAAATACATTGTTAGAAATATGTTTTTTTAATTCATACCTGTGAATCTATTTTAAAATCCGTTCTTCGATGTAAAGCACAGTATGCGTATGGAAAATGGCATTGTGCACCATAATACTAAAGTTTTTACTCAATTATAATTGATTGAAATAAATATTTGTTAGTTGACAACCAACTGGGATCTATCCACACTGGAAACATTAACTTTCAAAACTACGAAAACTACCTTCACGAGCTGTTGGATTTCCGGTTTCATATACTGTTAACAATATCGATTATATTGTAAGAGGTAAATGGCGTTATTATACACTGAACCCATGAAAAATGGGTAAAAAGGATATAGTGTATTTGTTCAAATATATGTAACAGGCAGAAGGAAGCATCTCCGACCCCATCAAGTATATACATATATTCTTGATCAGCATCAACAGCCGAGTCGATCTAGCCATTTCCGTCTGTCTATCCGTCCGTCCATATGTAAGAATGCAAGGATCTCAGAACCTTTAAGAACTAGAAATTTGAAATTTAGAACGTAGCTCCTCCTATCGCAGCCCGAGTTTGATTCCGATAATCGAGAACTTGCCCAGTTTCAAAGCAATCGATAAAATCGATATCGAAACCCTGTTTTTTGAGTCACCAAATTTAACTTGTAGTTTATATTATAGTATGTATGATACATATATATGATTTATATATTTTAACTACCCACGATTTTAAGAACACAATTTTAATTAAATTGTCTTTGGAGAATATACGAAAATTCTATCACACAAGATTTAGTGTTCAAAATTTCATCAAATTCGGTTAGGAACCCCAACAGTTTGTAAACAAAATATTGACACGTGTGTTCGGTAGCTATCGCAAATTACAAGAATTTCTGTATACATATAAACTATATTTTACATTTTTTTAAATCTATAAGCAGCATTGCAATTGCGATTGTACTGTATTCTGTGCGGTGTGCATGTGCTGCTATCTTATTTCGTTTTTTTTAGGGAGGGCTGAGTTGTCGTTATGGTTGTTTTTTTTTTTAAATTTATTTTTATTACTGCTAAAGCAAACGAGCTCGTAGCGCGAGCTGCATTTGGTGTTGGTAAAAGAGGGTTCAGGGTATCCCCTAGTCGTGAATACCCGACTAAAACCCTTTACCTGTTAATTAAAGCAAACGAGCTCGTAGCACGAGCTGCGTTTGGTGTTCGTAGAAGAAGCTTCATGGTATCCTCTAGTCGGGAATACCCGATTAGAGCTTCTTGTTTTTATTATGTGTTTTTGTTATATTGTGTGATGGAATCGATCAGTACTTTTTGATCTGATGTGGTTACAAGGTTGTGTAGCTTATATGCATGTTGCAGGAGTGTATCCTTTTGGCGACAAAGTACGGGCATCTTCGGTACGGTGAAAATTGAATATCCTTGTAGACTTTTGCCTTTCGGCTTTGAATATATGTCAGAACAGTGAAGGTCGTAAATGCTGAAATTCGTGAATACATCTTGGAAGACAGAATATTTTGCCATAAAAAACTAGTTTTTCGACCCATTCTTCTATAAAGATATACAATATAAAAGTGCGGTATTGCAAAGCTAAGCTAGTAAATGACGGGGTTATTCAAGACATCTTCATAAACAAAAATGGTTTTTATACAACTTAAATTTCGGCCGATCGTCCTTGAGAAGCTTTGTCCGATAGTGATAGCATTTTTAGTGACACTAAATAATACGAGTTTGGACTAGATATCTTGAAAAACAATATAGTTTTCCATACAAGAGCCTCATTTTCGACCAATCGTTCCTAGGGCAGCTATATGTTGTATGTACTGCCTGCAACATAATTACGAACCTATGGAAAGTTTAAGGACGATAGCTTCAAAATTGAGAGACTAGTTTTCGCAGTAACAGACGCACGTACATGGCTATATCAACTCGGGTGTTCATGATGATCAAGAATATTTATACTTCATGGAGTTAACATTGTCTTTTTATGTTGCGATGGCACGTCGTTCAATCGGTTAAGGTAGTTCCCTCTTCGACATCGGTAGATGGAGACAACTTTTTTTTTTAAACTTATTTTCATAAATACCAATGAAAATTAATACTATAGTATATTCCTTTACCTATGAAATATACAAAAAAAGTGTAAAGCTAAGATAGATGAGTGTGTTGCGCATTTAATTTTGGTAGAAGATGGTTAATGTTATCCCCTAGTCGAGTACTTCCGACTAGATCATTTTCACTTGTTTAAAAGTGTATTTTTTGGCAAATGATAATCAAAACGTCTGTTAGTTATGGTGCTCATTAAACTTTGTTAATTTTTATACGAGTTAGTGGGGGAAATAATAAGTTGTTTACTAATCTTGATTTGAGCATATGTTGCAGCTCACTAATTTAATTGATTGCTGTGATTATTCAAATTACGATCATGACCATACAGCCTTATGAACACATATAACTAATACTAATTATATTATAGAATTTTAAAAACATAATCTTGTTGTGATTTATACACATTTTGTCTGCTTTTACTCATGTTAAAAGTATCAAGCCAATAATTTATGTACAAGTACAAGAGAAACTATTTAATATATGCATATAGATTAACAGAGAGATATAAAATTGCAATTGATGTATTTAGAATGTCTTTGAGCTCAACGTTTTTATACAAAAGGAAAGTTGACTGGAAAATCGTCGCCCTGATAATAAAGACCTTATCGTGTCGGAAATGCCTTATTCTACCAGTTAAAAACGTATATACAAAACTTCATTGTTGATGAATTCAGTGACTTCCATAGGTAATTTGGATATCTTTGCAATGAGGTGTATCCTGACTTTAGAGCTCAAAGGCAATTGCCGAAAAAACCACAAGATTTACCGTGTAATCTTGGAAAGTCTACAGCAGGGCGGGCAAAATATTTGCAGACAGTGAAAGGATTTAAATGTGAAATCCCATATATCCAATTTACAGAAAGCTGCATATCGGGCATTGCCTTTCAGTAGGAACGGTAACGGGTTAGGGATTTTATGCTGCTATATAATGCAATTTCAATTGAAGGTGACCATTTGTATCCGAGTAGCTTGTACTACCTGATCTATCTTTCTTTAGCTGTTACTGGTGATACTGATCCAAGAGGGGTGACGGCTGATGCACAACCTTGCTTGCGGATTACCTCAGATTCTTTAATCCTTTGACTTTTCCTGCTAAGCGATCATAAAACGTGGGTTATGCATTTATGGCCCCAGCTCCCAACCATCTCCAGTACCCTTCTCTTTTCTCGTTCGGAAACCTTTCGAACTTGGTTGAGTGCGGTTTAATCCGAGACCACCAAAGAGATCATGACGCACTTATTTAATCTGCTCAGTAGGGTGCAAATTGTTTCTTGAGCGAATAGTTGAGCATCGTGCTGACTGCTTACTAGGTAAGCAGATAATCGTTGGTACTTTTACTGGGTGGGATTAGCATGTCATTTTGAAGAACATCATCCGAGTACACCAAGAAGAAGCTTTGTTGGTTTGCTTGGCTGTTATTGGTAATCGTGGAAGTCAAAGGCAAAAGCCAAGAACAAACTTGCGCTACCTGGTTACAGGCTACCTGGTCTAAAAATCTTTTCGATAAACAAGCCCATGCTCAGTCTTGCGCCTCTAGACTTAAGGGTGATGTTGGGTGAGCTTGTTCTGCTTATCAGTTGACAGCATTGGGGTTCGGGAAGGGAGTGATGGCCAAATACGTAAAAATTACGAGTCTTGGTATAATCTTGTTATTACAATATTACGTTCTTTACACTACTAGAAATTTAGTGTTTATATGAAAACATCGTTGTGTGGTTAAGTATGGAAACGTTTTGAAAATCTGACAGTTGCTTGAAATTTATTTATTAGATCACGGCATCCAATTGATAACTGCTCTACTAAAATACAGATTTCATTGTCGGTGGTGAGGGACTTGGGAATGTAGAAAATATCTGCTTCATTAATGGATAAAAGAGATTTCTCTGGTTTTATGTATGGGACATGTAGAAGGAGTCATCTCCGACCCCATAAAGCGCATACATTTTTGATCAGGACGACGATCTGAGTCGTTCTACTAATAACCATCTGCTGTCCGTCTTCATTCTTCTTTCCGTCGTTATGAACGCATCAATCATGGAAACTATAAGAGCTAGAACTTTTGAATATTCTAGTCGATTATGCGTAGAATGAGTACATTTTACTTTATGTTATATATCAAAATAGTTCTCGGTTTTGAAAGGTTTTCAAGCCGGTAATAAAGTATAGACACTAAATGTAGCATTAAGGTTCTCGTGTAATAACAACAAATTAAGAAATTTAAACTTTTAAGGCGTCTTTCTCATTCTACACAAAATTTAAAAAAACTCTCGTATGCCCTGGAAATCTTATAAGCATTAAAGTTGTTTTAGAATGCATTGACCAAAGAGAGCGAATAATGGAAGCAGTGCAGTTCGCGGTGCGCGTAATAGATTGAATATGAATGTATCGATAATAGTGCGAATTTCTTTAAGTCAAGCTTAGCGTAGTTTACAGGGTATAGCTTAGTCGGCTGCTCCCTGCTAGAGCTCTCTTAAAAATTTTATTTAAGTATGAAATAATCGTTAATTAATCTGTTGGTTTGCTCTCCTTGTATTTTGATGTATATTATTGTTTTTGAAAATACGATTTTAAGGCGACTCAACGATGAAACATTAAATGTAAATGGCATGAAGATCTTTTTCTTTTTTCTTACGAGCTTGCTCTTTTCTCTTATGAGTTGATTATTACTTCAGTACATAGGCGGCAAAGTAAAGCCACTTCGCCGATAAGCTGCTGCGCCATCCGAACGCGGTCGCCAGGGTCCTGTCATCTCTGTGTCCTACCAACCAGACGAATTAATTAAAATATATGTTATAATCATAACTAGTTGATTCTAGCGCACAAATAAAAAAATTATAGCAAGTAAGAGTTTCTAGGCGGGAGTTCCCGACTAGGGGATACCATGAACCCTCTTCTACCAACACAAAAAAAAGTTCCTCCATTGAACTGGACCCCACAAATTGCTAACGCCTATACTCGACCGCCATACCAGCAACTGACGTTCGATGCTGCAATGATGTTGATAGAATTCGATAATTTGTGGGAATAGCTATAAAATGAAGATATTTGATATATATATACTATTCAAGCGGCAGCATGTCAAATTTGACTGTACCTCTTATAACTTACGAGATTTGCTCAACAATAAAGGATTTCAATATTGATTTTGATCGATGAAAACGGAGCAAGTTATCGACTCGGCTATTGATGCTGATCAAGAATATATATGAATATATATATTGAAGAGTACCTTTGTTGACACATATGCCATGGCTTTTTTGATATTTTAAAAGTGAGATCGTAATTTCTGTGTTTGGGGAAGATACCTTGGAAATCAGAAAATCGCTATGTACTAATAATCGCCAAGTTTGTTTAAGATATCTTGAAAAAAACATCAATTTTTAAACAAACAGGTAAATGCGGGCCGCTTTTCACATATTTACCGTGTGCAACAGAAAGATGGACCTGGCAAGGCATCGTGTTGCTTAAAACTGCGACTAGATTGCATGTACTAAACAGATGAAAGGACACTTGGTTTTATCGAATCGTTCGTTATTAATGAAGAAGAATATTTGTATATATATCTCTATATATAAAACTGTTTGTCCTGACTGATTGACTGAACGACTGACTGACTGACTGCTTGGTGATCAACGCACAGCCCAAACCGTAACAGCTAGGAAGCTGAAATTGTCACTGTAGTTACCTTATGTGATGTAGGTGCACGTTAAGACGGGGTTTCGGGAAATTCCACCCGCAAAAGTGGAAAAATCGCGAAAAATGTTTGTATGTAACTTTTTTGTTTATCATCCGATCGGCCTCAAATTTATTTTCAAAGATCTTTGTTCAAATTAATTTAAAGGGTGTCTCACTCTTTAGGAAAATCCATTGCTCCTTGGTGGAAATGGAGGTCAAAGATTTGGTGAGTAACGTTTCGCTCTCAAATTCGTTTCCAAAGATCTATAAGAAAAATCATTTGAGACGTGTTTCACACTTTTCGCAGAATCCAAACTTTTTCGGATGGAATGCGACTCAAAGATTTTTTGTGCGATGTTTTAAGTTGTGTCCGATTTGCTTCAAACTTATTTTCAAACCTCTCCATAAGAACTTAATGAATACGTATTTTAGCAATTTTGGGAATTCCACCCGCAACAGTGCTACATTTTGGGAAAACGGTTGTATGAAAGTTTTTTGTTTACCATCCGATCTTCCCCAAACTCATTTTCAAAGATATATGCTCAAATTCATTTGAGGGGTGTTTCACACTTTTTGAAAAATCCATCCCTCCTTGGTGCAAATGGGGGTCGAAGATTTGGTGAATAATGTTTTGTGTTGAAATTTATTTCCAAAGATCTATAAGAAAAATCATTTGAGACGTGTTTCACATTTGTCGCCAATCTAAACTCCTTCGGTTTTTTTGGTAAATTTTAAGTTTTGTCCGATTTGCAAAAAAGTTGTTTGATTCCCGTCCGATCAGTTTCAAAATCATTTTCAAAGCTTTTTGAAAACATTGATTTTATAACATACGTGCCACGGGCATGGCCGGGTTATACCCGCTAGTATATATATATATATATATATATATATACATTTATATATTTATATAAAACTGACTGACTGACTGACTGAATGATGATGATCACCGCACAGCCCATACCGTAAGAGCTAGGAAGCTGAAATTTTCACTGTAGTTACCTCATGTGACGTAGGTGCACGTTAAGTTTCGGGAAATTCCGCCCGCACTGTTGAAATTCATTTGAGGTTGTTTCACACTTTTCGAAAAATGCATTCTTCCTTGGTGGGGGTGAAACATTTGTTGGGTGACGTTTTGCGCTCAAGTTTATTTCCAAGGATCTATAGGAAAAATCATTTGAGACGTGTTTCACACTTTTTGCAGAATCCAAGCTTTCTCGGTGAAAAATGCGATTCAAAGATTTTTCGGGCAAAGTTTTAAGTTTTGTCCGATTTGCTTCAAATTTATTTTCGAAGCTCTACATAGCGAAAAACGGTTGTGAAAGTTTTTTGTTTCCCGTCCGATCGGCCTTAAAATCATTTTCAAAGATCTTTGTGGGAATTTATTTGATACATTCGTGGGTGACAATTGCGGATCAATGGTTTAATAACCGAAAGTTTATTCTTCAGCTTCAAGATTCTTACAGCAAGACTAACCGTAGTTTCCAACACTTAATTCTTTATTCCATGCATTTAAAACAAATTTTTAAAAAACTTCTATCAAGACCAAGATGGGTAAATTTCAATTTTCCATATATATATATATATATATATATATATATATATATATACTAGGTATATATACTAGAAGGTATATATATATATATATATATATATATATGTATATATATATATATATATATATATTGTATATATATATATGTATATATATATATATATATATATATATATATATATATATATATATATATATATATATATATATATATATATATATATATATATATATATATATATATATATATCTTTATGGTCGGAGATGTATGCATTACACATTTAATGACAAAATTATATTACTTTTTAAGGGTTTGGTTAGCACAAACAGCTTGCGTAGTCTGAGGTTAAAAATACATGCACTACGACCGATTTGCACAAGCAGCTTAAAAGAATGATTAGGGATTAATATACAAATACATATACATACATATGTGTATACACGCGTATATGCTTGTGTTTTAAGGGCAGTAAGAGCACGAGCGCTAAAGCTGCGGTGTTCTCCTCTGTGGTTGTTTGGGTAACGCCCCTTTAAATACAGTTATTTGATTGGGCCGCGACCACAAATTTATTAGTTTTTATTGTTATTGTATTGATATTTGAATTATGCCCGCTGCATTAAGACTTTTTCTTTGTGCTTTTATACAGAGACTTTTTCCACGTATGTAGATATTTTCTTGACCTCTTAAATTTTTGCAGATGAAAATGGGTAAAGAGAGTATAATGGCTTTGTGCAAAAGTATGCAATTTTGAGATTTGGTGTTCTGATCTTCCAGGGAGATACATAAGAGCTATATGCTTCAAACTTGTTATGACGGTTCTTGTGTAGTATAAATATACTATAGTATGTTACAGAATAAGAATATTTCAGTTTTTGGTTCCATTTATTCCCATAGACAAACTTATAGAGATCATAAGTGAGAACTGAACTTTTCATAAGAATGGAATTTGCACGCTGTCGTTTGCATAGAAGGAACCTAAATTGTTTGCAAGGACAGCTTGGCGCTGGGATCAGGGTAACTCCTAGTTGAGCACTCTTATTTGCATTTATAAATTGATACACGAAAGAGGAGCATGGATGTGTGGTCTGAAAAAAATGAATTGGGTAAAATTATTTGCCTAGATTATTATTGTTACAAAGCAACACTTGAAAAATAAAATTGT
The DNA here is from genome assembly GCA_035045885.1 of Drosophila borealis. NCBI lineage: Eukaryota > Metazoa > Arthropoda > Insecta > Diptera > Drosophilidae > Drosophila > Drosophila borealis. Next base: position 91,855 of record JAWNOR010000052.1, on the reverse strand, counting down.
TTAAAATTGAACTTACATATAATATCAACTAAAATGTCACTATTGTGAATTTTGTAATATACATAAAAGCAAATAAGCGAATGATAATAAACAAATAGCGTTACAAAGCAAATACATTATAAAAAAAAATAAAAATAATAATAATAAGCTGGGAAGAACATGTGTGCATATATGTATATTATAAGTCACTTATACTTTAGTTATTTCGGCAAGTTCATAAGATCTTGCTCGATATAAACATGCGTGAATTGTGCATAATAGTCAAGCAACTTTATTTACACATATGTATGTAGAAATATATACATTTGGATATATGTACATATGTATATGCAAATTAAATTAAGTTGCAAAGAATACACATATCATACTTATGTATATAGTATGTACATTTCAATGATCTGCTTACCTACAAACTGATATGTATCATCATACCCGAGAACCAGGGCGAAGTAGTATGAGCGGTTCAAGCAATAATACCTATGAGTAAGGCTTCGCCCAATTGCTTTGACACACAAACCCACACATAGAAATTATAACAAAACGCCTATAAGGCCAGTATAACTAACAACATTACAAAGTATATACACGAAGAGTGTGCGCGCGTATGCGAGCAAGCGAGACAAAGAGCGAACGTTGCCGCATTGAAGTCAGCGGACAAGCAAAGATATCAACCACCAGCAAGGGGAAGGCGCTTGTTGCTGGGATAGAAGAGCACAGCACGAGTTGCTGCTGGCGTCGCTGTCGCAGTCTGCTGCCGTCATCACTGATTCGTTTTGTACGATGTTAGACTCTCTCGCTACGTTTTGAATTCAGTCGACAACGATAATTACCGGTGGTTGTATCTCGAGCGCAGCGACTGAGGCCAGGAAGACCGAACTGACCAACAACCAACGAAACCCGCGCTCGCTTTTCTGCCTATCAACAAAAAGACGAACGCAAACGGCAACAACGAACTACAATTTCACCAATTGTGAAAAGCTTAGTGTGTACGAAATATAACGAAACAATATTCGAATTTCTTTTGTGCCGGGTTACGTGCCTGTCATTGTGTAAATTATTATTGACTATAGCGCCAACTTCGACGTCATCGCACTGTGCAATTATTAAAGTGAAAACAACAATAGCAGCAGCGTCAAATACACCAACAAGAATAAAAATAACAGCTATAATTATTTGAACGCATACGTGTATAAAACATATAAAACAATACAAGTCAAGAGCGTGCCATAATTAAAACAAGAGCAATAGAAACGAAGCATCAGCATAAGGAGCAAAACCTGGGTAGTCGAATAACAATAAAAATAACAACAAAAATAAAAATTATCAAAAACCAAAACAAAATCAATAAACGGGAATGTGCGAAAATTGCTAAGCAAAAACTTCAGCAGCATCACAAGTCAGCAAAATCAGCAACACCAATTACGATAGCAGCCATTAAAACTGCCAACATGATTGACGCCACCTGCAATTATTTGAATTCCTATACACTGTCTCAATCAACAGCCGTACAGCAGCAACAGCAGCAGCATCTGCAAATACAACAACAACAGGAGCAACAGCAACCAGGTCATGATTTCATTAGCACCACATTGCTCTCCGCCTCCACGCTCACGTCCAACCGTGACTCTAATGGCTCCTCCCCGTTGGTCTTCTACGGCAAACAAGCAAATGCATCATCAACAGTTTCCGCATCCACCTCACATCAAGTGGTGCCGCCAATGAAATTGGAAATGCAATATCCGCCGCAGGCATCATCCACTGGCAGTGCATCGGCCAACTCCAGTATATCACAGTCAGCAGCTTCCTCGGCATCGGTGTCACCTAGCATTTTCCCATCTCCGGCGCAGTCTTTTGCTTCTATATCGACAAGTCCGCCGGTCGCAGGTGGCTCCTCGTCGGCCACAGCTGCAGCAGTGGCAGCTGTAGCTGCGGTTGATTTGGGTGCCGCAGCGGTGGCAAGCGCCACCTACAGCTGGAATACGGCTGCATACACAGCGCTGCCAACAAGGTAGGATCTCCCTTCCCCTGCTCCGTACGATTTCTACCTATTTTTACACTCTCCATTGCCCATTTTGAAATCCCGATTATATTTGCAAAGATTAAGGCGATCTAATTTGTTACCTCCGTTGTGTCTATTTTGATTGCAGAACTCAATTTCCGTATGCACAATACGCAACTTATGGAAATGTGGCAACGGTAGGAGTTGCAGCGTCGGCATCTGCCGCCTGGTTCTCACACCAAGAGCGGTTGTACCAGCCGTGGTCTTCACAAAGCTACCCAAGCTTTAATTTTGACGATATCGCTTTCCAGACTCAGCTTCAGCGCCGCTCCGTACGTTGCACCTGTCCCAACTGCACCAATGAAATGAGCGGGCTGCCACCCATCGTCGGTCCCGACGAGCGCGGACGCAAGCAACACATATGCCACATTCCAGGCTGCGAGCGCCTTTATGGCAAGGCTTCACACCTTAAGACCCACCTGCGTTGGCACACTGGCGAGCGACCGTTCCTATGCCTCACGTGCGGTAAGCGATTTTCGCGTTCCGATGAGTTGCAACGTCATGGACGCACCCACACCAACTATCGGCCATATGCATGTCCCATCTGCTCCAAGAAGTTCTCTCGCAGTGATCATCTTAGTAAGCACAAGAAAACCCACTTCAAGGACAAGAAAACGAAAAAAGCCCTAACCGCCGAAGCCAAGGAGCAGTCTGCGGCCATCAAGCAGGAGAAGTCCGAAAAGGCTTTTAACAATAAAAAGGGGATTAAGAGCAAAGCTGCGACAGTAACGATGCTCGGTAATAATATTCAATTCAAACAGGAGCAGCCAGAGGCAACAAACACAGTGGGTTATGCACCTTATGCGAATCTCAATCAGCAAACAGCGAAGACAGCGGCAACGGCCGTGGTAGTAACGTCTCTACCGCCACCACCGCCTCTATTTCAGCCACAGCAGCAGAGTGAACCCTCGGCAGTCTCCAACACTAGCAGTAGCACCAGCAGCTATGAACCCTGGTGCACCAGCAGCAGCAACAACAGCAATATTCGTTCCATGGAACAAAGCCAAACTACCTCAGCGAATGCTAGACCTACATCGGAAGGCTCAGCAATGATTTCCAGTAGCATCAGCAGCAGCCAGACCCAACACTTTACAGCGCTCTCCTTGCAGAGTGAGTCGCAGCTGGCGTCGGAATATGGGCTAACCATGTCCGGGCTGGCAAGTGGCGCCTGTGATAATAGTAGCAGCAACTATAATAATTTAAGTAGTGGATACTCTGGCCTTGTTGGTCCTATGAAGACTGATTATACCGGAAACTATCCGGCTGAATTTTCTAGCGGCTCTGGTTATGGTTATGCACATCATCACGTCGCTCACGCCCATGCCCACGCTCACAACCATCACCATCATTACCACAATGCGTGGACTGCCGCTTATCATCCACATGCAGCGGCCTAGACTTAGCATTAGTGCGGATTAGTACCTAAATAAATCCTTGTTGCTGTTGGATAATTATGAAAAATTTAAATCTACAGGTTATTATTAGCTCTTCATTTTAATTTTTTTTTCTTACAGTGTGAAGTATTAAAAAACAGCCATAATATTGCATATATATGCAGACTTAATACATATTGTATATCAATACCCTAAGAAAACATTCTAATCAATCCCGAAATGTAAGTTGATGCCCTCTTTATATATTTTTGTCTCGTTAGTGACCTAATTGTTGTTGTTAAGAACATAATATATAATACATATATAACTATCCAAAAAAATTCAATAATACATGTAAGATGATTATTTTTACATTTTTTTCATAGGTTAAGAAATTTTTTTTGCATGTGTGTACATATTCATATATAAACCTATATTGTAAATTTTTTTTTTTAACTTTCTTTAAGGCAAAGGAACGTAATAAAAAAATTTTGTTTTAATCTGTAATTTATTCATGTGCTAGAAACCCAAAATCGAGTGTACTATATTCATTAAAAAAAAAACCGCACATCAATTACCAAATCCCAACACTACACCACAAAAAATGTTTGGGGGAGGTATCCAAAAAGTAAAATATACCAAAATTGGTGTCTCCAGCTCTAATATGCTCCGAGATATGCTTCAAAAATAGTTATTTATTTTAATTTAAATTGTTTTTTTCTTGGAAACGGGGCAAGCTATCGATGATTTGAAACAAACTGGGTGGGCACTAGGGTTTTCGAGATAGACGCGTTTATACAAACGGAAGAACGCACAACCAGACGGAAGGACATATGCGTAGACACACAGTCATGGCTAGATAAAGTCAGCTGTTGTTGCTTAGTACCATTTAACTCTTTTTATCCATTTTAAATAGGTTCAGACTGTAAGCATTTTAGAATTTCTCAAAAATAAACACTCATAAATACAAATATATACGAACGCACTCACATGAGCCTTTTGCTGCGTATATATTCTCTTTGAAGATTAAATAAATATCTTCAAATCATAAAAAAATGGTTACGCAGGTACATCAATGCATTTAAACACGAACTCATGTATACTATACAATAACATATGAGAGAAATTTGGCGTAACTAGCTCTTGTAATATTTGAGTTATGCTCAAATCACCAGGTCTCAAAATCGAATTTTTATTGACAATATTTAATGATGGTATGAGATATCGATAAAACTGACAAAAACTTTGTGTATGGTATAGGAGAATATATATTCAATCATTTTTTAAGTATCTAGCTTTTGTAGTTTCCGAGATCGATGCGTTAGTGGGTACTTTTTGCGTTTTGATATTGCAATAGTATTGCAGGACTTTGCCTGCTCACAATGTATTAAGAGCTGACAACAGTCGAGAAAACTCTTCCTGACTGAGGAATCAGCGAATTGTTTAGATAACTGTGTGAGTGGGTGCTACTGAATCTTCCACAAAGATTATCTAATAAGGTTATATGCTTTGTGAATGTAGCGTGACAACTGTGTGGGCTATAGATTTTCACAGCTGGCACCCTTTGTACACGTTGTCTAACGCGAATATAAAGAAGCATATACTATTTAGGTTTCTAGTCCAAAGCCTCAATAGCGGAACCCATTAAAATTGGGTAAACAGGGTATAATGTATTTGTGCAAATGTATGTAACAGGCAAAAGGAAGCATCTCCGACCCCATAAAGTATACATATATATTCTTGATCAGCATCAATAGCCGAGTCGATCTATCCATGTCCGTCCGTCTGTCCGTCTCTTACTTGCTTTTTTATTTTTATACAATTTTGTATATAACATTTAAAAATAAATTGCTGCTGTAACTAATCTCTTACAAGCAATATATCAGGTTTAAATTTTATTTTTAAGTTCCACTTGTATCAAACTCAAAATCGTTCTTAGAATTGCCGATAACTGACACCACCTATGATCCAATGACATCCTTAGAGGCTGTCAAGGTGTTCTAGAAAACATTGTCACACTTACTTAGCAAACAGAAGCAGACATAGACATATATGTATATACTTGGCATAGGGACTGGCCTTGTAAACCAAGGAACCACATTGACTGGCATGACACGTTTGTTCAAGTGGAGGGACTTAGAAATTCGTTCTGATCCCTCTAATTTTAATCAAATTTATAAATAGTATAAATGTTATGCAACCACTTGACAGTTGCCTTGCCGCAGTTTGTGTTTCATCTTACACAAAGCCAAAACCGCCCTTTTCCTCAGAATTTGGCTTGATGTTACAGGGTTGTGATTCTGACAGCACCACTTCAACCTGCAGCTCCAGGACGACATATTTATTAGTTGGGATTATCGCTGCTTAGGGCACTTAGCACTCTTAACCCTATAGGAATAAGGAGAAAGCGCAGAGTGTGCGTAAATTTAAATATTATTCAAAATATTTGAATTAACTTAACTGAATTAACAATTAAATATGAAAATTAAATTTATTTAACATATTTTTTATACCCTTGCAGAGGGTATTATAATTTTGTCGTGAAATGTGTAACGCATAGAAGGAGACATCTCCGACCCCATAAAGTATATATATTCTTGATCAGTATCAACAGCCGAGTTGATATAGCCATGTCCGTCTGTCCGTCTGTCCGTCTGTCTGTTTCTATGCGAACTAGTCTCTCAGTTTTAAAGCTATCTTTATGAAACTTTGCAGAAGTCCCTCTTTCTGTTGCACGCAGCTCATATGTCAAAACCAGCTGGATCGGACCACTATATCATATAGCTGCCATAGGAACGATCGGTCGAAAAGTAGGTTCTTGTATGAAAAACATTTTTGTTTATAAAGTTATCTTTACTAAACTTGGTATTTATTAGTTTTACTACGTTCCCCATATATATGCAAAATCCTATTAAGATCGGACAACTATATCATATAGCTGCCATAGGAACGATCGGTCGAAAATTAAGTTTTTGTATGGAAAATTTTTATGTTTTTCAAGATATCTTGACCACACTCGGTACTTATTAGTTTTACTAAGCTTCCCATATATATGCAAAATTCTTTTCGGATCGGGCAACTATATCATATAGCTGCCATAGGAACAATCGGTCGAAAATTAAGTTTTTGTATGGAAAATTTTTATGTTTTTCAAGATATCTTGACCAAACTCGGTACTTATTAGTTTTACTCCGCTCCCCATATATATGCAAAATCCTATTAAGATCGGACAACTATATCATATAGCTGCCATAGGAAGGATCGGTCGAAAATTAAGTTTTTGTATGGAAAATTTTTATGTTTTTCAAGATATCTTGACCAAACTCGGTATTTATTAGTTTTACTACGCTCCCCATATATATGCAAAATCCTATTAAGATCGGACAACTATATCATATAGCTGCCATAGGAACGATCGGTCGAAATTAAGTTGTATGGAAAACTTTATTGTTTTTCAAGATATCTTAACTATTCTCGGTTAATTAACTGTAATTGACTATTTTCCCTGTGCTTCTTAGATACGTGCAAAGCACTATGAGCATTATGAAATGGTTGGGTCTGCAAGGGTATTAAATCTTCGGCGTGCCGAAGATAGCATTTCCTCCTCGTTTTTTATTAAAATTAAGTGTGAAGAGCTGTTTATTTTAAAAATACCTGAACTTTAAATTTATTAATTTTTATACCCTGAACCCATTGAAAATGGGTAAAAAGGGTATAATGTATTTGTGCAAATGTATGTAACAGGCAGAAGGAAGCATTTCCGACCCCATAAAGTATATATATTCTTGATCAGCATCAACAGCCGAGTCGATCTAGCCATGTCCGTTTGTTCGGCCGTCCGTCCGTATGTATGAACGCAAGGATCTTAGAACCTATAAGAGCTAGGGACTTGACTTGACTTTAGCTGTAGGTCCTCCTAGTCCCCGCGCAGATCGAGTTTGTTTCCGATATTCCATAACATGCCCCGTTTCCAAGTAATCGATAAAAATCTATATCGAAATAATTGTATTGCCCATCAATTTAAGCCACAATTTATATGTTATTGAATTTTTAAGAATACACAAATATTCTTTATTCTATTCTACAATAAGATGTACTGTCGAAAATTTCATTAAGATCGGTTAAGAAACACATAAGTTATGTGCGCACGTGTTAGCAGCATAGCTGCTGCGCAAATTCCAAGAATTTCTGTATACATGTACACGCACACATTCATGCGCGTCTTCTTTGAATTCGATCAACAGTTTTGCAATTGCGATTGTAATGTTTTCTGTGCTGCTATTTTAATTCGTTTTTTTCTCATTAAGACTTAATTATTGCTGTGGCTATCGAGTAGAAGCGGCGGAAAGGGCGCGATCAGTTACGAGTTTGAACCTTGCCAAGGGAGCAATTTTTTTTTGTATTTTAATTTTTCTTTATTACTACTAAAGCAAACAAGCGCGTAGCGCGAGCTGCATTTGGTGTTGGAAGAAGAGGGTTCAGGGTATCCCCTAGTCGGGAGCTCCCGACTAGAACCTCTTACTTGTTATATTTAAATAAACTACACGTTTGCTTTCAATTTTTTCGTCTTCTGTAATTGAATAGACAATGAACTATTTTGGCTTAAGAAAAGATAAATACGACATTTAAAAAATTAATTTAATTAAATATATTTATTTAATATTTGTGAATTGTTAATATACGGTTTAAATATAAGCTTTTTGCATTTATTGAATTTGCCATTTTAGTATGTTTTTATTTAAAACAAGGTGGCTTATATAAAATTTGAATATGAAAACAAACAAAAAAGTGCATTTTAAAATTATATATGATCATATTTAATTGCGCGTTGTATTTTTTTTCTCTATGTATGCCCATTGAATACGGGTAATTATGGCTCTGTACAATATGTGCAATAGTAATACACAGGAGGAAACATATATTTACTACTAGCGGGTATACCCCGGCCTTGCCCGTGCCACATAAAATTCTCTCAAATATCTTTGAAAATGAGTTTGAAACCGATCGGACGGTAAACATAAAACTTTCATACAAACGTTTTTCACGATTTTTTCACGCAGGAGGAATTGCACATAAGGTAACTACAGTGAAAATTTCAGCTTCCTAGCTCTTACGGTGTGGGCTGTGCGTTGATCAGTCAATAAGTCAATCAGAACAAACAGTTTTATATATAGAGATAGTTTTAAACTGTTTTTTTTTTGTAAGCATATCTCGAAGATTTTACCACATTTGGCAAGAAGATTTGGATGCGTTCTCCACCAAGGTATATCCTTACGCCCTGATACTCAAACACATTTAGTTTCCATATTAAGACACTGAAAGATCGGACCGATGTGTATATATGAAGGTGTGTTTTTATGTATGCAAGTAAAGAAGTTAGTTTGAAAATTTGTTATTGCAAACCGGTGCTGGGTAAACGGTATCTGCTGATCGGGGCATCGCGACAAGAGCACTCACGCTTGTTTTTAGTTGCAGGCTTTTGAGTTAGCGAGTATGATATGGTCATTCTGCTGTTGGTTTTCTTGTATCTCTTTTGCTGTTGACGTTTTATGGTTATTCATTTATAAAAAACTTGTTGCAGTATATTACCCAGCTCGCTTAAAGTTGGTTTTGATCCTCGTAAGATAACCTCTAAGGATAGTTTACTGTTATTTTACTTAACACAAGTCCAAATATATGATTTGGTCAGTATTTACGGGATAAAATTGCTTTTCGTCTTATGAATCTAAGAGGCAGAAGGTAAGATATACATAAGTGCATACATGCATGGTCTGATTCAACATCAGATTCTATTTAGCCCTGTCTGCATAAACGGGTCGATATTAAAAGCTTTATGAGCTAGAGATTTGAAGTCTGGAATGTAAATTCTCTGTTTCCCTGAAATCGAATAATATCGAACCTTAGTTCTTTTTGTTTACCATATATTCAAAAGGCACAACATATAGTGTCTCGTTTAGTACCCGGCTCACTTGCCAGTTTGTATGAACGACAGGATATTGGAATATAGGTAACTCCCTCCGCTTTCTCAAATTTGATAAATATCGGCTTATTGAGTATGTCTCTAAAACCAAAATAGCAAAAATAAAATAATGGATCCCAACAGGTGTAGTATGTACGCCCAAACATATTCAAGACTTAGAAAAGTATAATGATAGTTTAATAAACAGCGTTTTTATGTTCGCTTTTACTTAACAAATAAAGTTCAAATGTATATGTGTTACGGCAATTTGAGGTTGCATGCTCTTTCTACTTTTGTTATTGTCTGCAGGAATATATCACTAAATATTTGCAGTTCTATTGCTCTTCAATATAAATACGTACTTATATATTAAGTATGTGTAGGAAAAAATGCTTTGACCCTTATCAATTCACCTTTCATAGCGATTTTCTTCTCTGAAGTACGTGACTCAATCAATGCCTCGCACATTTAAGCGTAACAGTCACACTTAAATTCAAAGATTGTGTGTATCAGGGGTATTCGCCTATTTAAGTAGTCAATTGACCGACAACAACATCTATATCAGCTGGACATAAAATGTTTCATTGTCGACATATGTGGCATACAAATTAAAATATTTTTGTGTTGCCTGGTATTATGAAATTGCATTGTAAGATGTGTGTCCCAAAAACATTACAACAGTAACAAAATAATGCAACTTAAGAAAAGGGTGACATATGTGCAGTCAATTTTCCACTTTTCATGCTGACAGCACATAAAAAACGAACAGGACCAAAGCGAAGAACGAAACTATTGCCTCGCTAACGGCCCCACAATGACATGACACTTTTTGGTAGCTACTTAAAACTTGAGAATATTTATTTATACATACATCCTTGGATACTTTGTTTTTTGTTTCCCTTGTAATCAATTTGATTGTATTTTTTTGCGTTTTGCGCATTTGTCTATGTCAAATTTACCAATTTACTAATCGCTAATAGCCTAATACACGACACACGAGGCTTTCGCCGACAACACTGCAGATGCAGTGTCATGCTTCTGATTTGTATGTAGATATGTTGCGTCGGGCTCATAGAGCCAATGGGCAGAACCAAATACATTGACTTAATTAAGAGTCATTTGCTCCAGTGCCGAAAGTTCTGTGCCTTATTGTGACATACAATTTTATATTTAAAGTGACCACAAGTGTCTGCCCATAGGAGCAGCCGCACAGTGGACGAATTCGCTGACGAAACGAAATGGAAATTTTCGATCATTAAAATCTACTAAAATGTATTAAATGTAACGATCAGCTGTGAGATTTTTAATAGAACATACGTTAGAACAGCTTTGATATAAACATTTTTCCGCATTTTTAACATGTGTGGAGGTTGTTCTGAAAAATCCCCGGCCCTGCCCGTTAAAAGTTTTGTGTTTAAAATTTTAGATATTACCGTCCGTAAATTTCCATTCAATTACCCTTTGTCCCACATTTTGGATTTAAAAAAAAAAACGATCAAATAAATGTTCACAAAGAATTTTAATGCCGATGGGATGATTTTTTTCTTCCAAATTTAAAACTTAAAACCTTGCTGTTCAAGCTTTGACTCGCATTTATCACCCAAGAGGGGAGGCTTTTGAGAAAAGTGTGAATCACATATCAAAAGAATGTTCTCAAAGACTTTTGTAAATGACATTGAAGACGCGTAGAAGGTAATTAAATATCTTTTTTGTGGCTGTCTTCCGCCAATTTACCACTGTTGCGGATGGAATTTCCAAAATTTTAGAAACGTGCATTCCATAAAGTACTTATGTAGCGCTTTGAAATTAAGTTTGAAGACAAAAAACTTATAGCTTCCTCCAAAAATTGTTCATTTGCCCACCGAAAAAGCTTATATTCTGCGAAAAAAGCAAAACACGTCTGAAATGGTATTTCATAAAGATCCTTTGAATTGAATTTGTAACTGAAACTTCAGCCACCAAATATTTGATCCCCAGTTTTACTAGGACGTATGGGATTAAGAAAATGTTTCAAACACCCCTAACAGTGGCACAGATATTTTGAAAATCAGTTCAAGGCCGATTGGATGGTAAGCAAAACAGTTTCATACTTGTGGGTGGGATATTGTTAAACCCCGTTTTAGCGTGCACCTCCATTACATAAGGTAACTACAGAACAAATTTCAGCTTCCTAATTCTTAAGGCTTTGGCTTTGTGCGTTGATCACAAATTGGTCAGTTAGTCAGGACAAATAATTTTATATATGTACTATATATATGTATATATTTGAATATAGTATGCATTTTAATAATTGCACCATGGGCAACGCAATTCACTTTGCCATCATCCTCTTAGACCGTACGGAATATATACTTTGCATTAGCTTTTAGAAAATCCCAAACAGCAGCGTTGTGAAATAATAACTTTTCTTTCCTGAAAGAATCTTAAGATTCTCCCACTCAGCTGTTTGTTTTGTTTCTTCTAGCTACATGTGGTTTTGTGACGCCTGCTTTTCATGCCTTCACTGTCGCTTATCATGGTAATTTTATTTTATGAACCTATTGTAAGTGATAAGGATATTTTGTGCAAATATTTAAAACAGGCAGAAAAAGCATCTCTGAACCCATACTCAGCAACAACAGCCGAGTCGATCTAGCCATGCCCGTATGTATATCCATTTGCCCGTATGTATATATATTTGCCCGTATGCATAAACATGCATAACCACATATGTGACCTGAAAAATTGAAGAATAGCTTGGACCAAAGTGATAAAGCACAGTAGCAACGCAAGTTGCGCAGCAAGCGGCAAAAAAGAAGCTCATTATAATGTTTTTAAAGGTAGATTGGCGCGAAGTACAGGGTATCTAATAGTTGTGCAATCCCAACTTGTTCATTTTTCAGAATATTATTACCTAGTCTCGAAAAAGTCTGGAAAGTCTGACGTGTATTTACGAGAATAGCTCTTGCGATCCCACATCTCTTTTTTCATACAACGCGGACTTTCTTCCCAATACCAGTTGATATTTGGTCGACAATTCATTTTGCAGCATATTGTGAGTGTGTGTGTGTGTTTTTGCAATTATTATAAATCAACATTTTGATTTATGCATGCAACAAAATTTCAGCCACGGACACGACAGCAACATTGAAGTTGTAAATGGCTAAATTTATTGCCAAAACACTTACAAATACAAAGTGTGTGCATTTCAGATATTGCGCCTTCAAGATAGTAATGGACCATAGGTGTTTAAAGGGCGAGCGACAGCTCTATTTTTGTACACATGATTAAATATTTTTTAAAAATCTGTATCACCTAGATACAAACCGCCGTTAGGTAAAATTCGACAAAATTGAAAACTAAAACCAAAAATTATTAATAGAGGGCCTAGCCTTGTTTTTTGCTATCTTAAAGAATTGCAAAGTCGGACACAAGTGCAAGGTATTTACAACTAACAATATGAAGATAAGCAAACAAGCAAGAAAGGTTGTCCAACCCCATAAACTATATTATTGGTCAGCATCAATTCCCAAGTCGATCTAACCAAGTCCGTATGTTTGTCCGTATACTTAAACGCGTTGATCCCTGAATCTATAAATGCTAGAGACTTTTAATTTTGAATCAAAGTCCTTCTATTGCCTGAGCAGTACAAGTTGTTTCATCAATACACAGATTAAATTTATTTCATTTTTGAATATATAATATTCTCTGCCACAATAAGATATACTGCAGAAAATTTCATGAAGGTCGGACAAGAAACACAAAAATTATTAAAGACAAAGTTGGTAGGCCACGTGGCACCTAGTGAAAAGCACAAGAATTCCTTTGTGCAGATGTGCACATTTTTTATAAGCATGCCTTTTTGAATTCCGTAAAGAAATTGCAATTACGATTGTAAAATTTGCTCTGCTCTGTCTATGTGATGTAAGGTCATTTAATAGTTAAGCGAGTGCGTTGAGTGGAGGAGGAGGGGAGTATCCCCTGGTCGGGCACTCCCAACTACAGCACTTTTACTTGTGTTTACTTGCATATGCTCCTTGTTAGCAGACACTCGAAAACAGCACTTCACTTCGAATAAAAACAAACTACTTGTATGTTGGCATACAAAAAAATCGTAAATTTATTAAAAAAATGCCTGGCACTAAATTTACATAAACTTTTTTATATGCTCAGCAACAATGGCAGCAACAATAAATGAGAAGGCAGACAAAAAAGGCAACGGAAACGGAAATGGATGCCGCCCGGTCAGCGGCGTGCGCGATAACCAGCAATGACCAAAACTTGGCGCCAAAATGCAAACATGACAGCAACAATAATAACAACAAAAATAAGTGCTGGCTGCATAAATCACTGCTAAAGTGGGGTGTCGTGAATCGAGTGGGGTGTGCGTAATGGGGTGAATGCAAACACTTTTTATGAAGAAGCTGGTTTGCATTTTTATGAACTTGTCGTACATCGTTACAATAAATTCATCTACGCAATATATACATAAAAAATGCATAAAAATGCCTGCGCCCTTAAACATGGGAAAAATGGCCAGCGGCATCAGGACTAGGACCCATTACTTACAAATAACCAAGGATATTACTGGACAAAATGCGTAACTGCGGCTGGAGTGCCCGCGTAGTACGGATTTGTTTGAAAACATCGAAAACTTGCCCCGTTTTTAAATAACCCATACACTTTGATATCGAAATCTTGATATTTAAACATATCCTAGGTCTTAAAAACTAAAGTCAAATAAATAAGAAATCCAAATTGAACCACAAAAACAACTTTGAGCCACAATTTTAAGGCTTTTGTTTTGTTACGAGTATACCAATTTAACAGTTATATCTGCTACAGAAACTTTCACGAAAATAAGCTAAGAATCAAAGATATGAAAGCAAATGTGTAATTAAATTGGCGAACTTTGTCGCAGATAGCACCAAGCCCAAAAGTTTTTGTATACTTGTGCCACATACATTTATACATATGTGTGTGTTCTGCTCCGAAGGTAATTAATATTAATATATTGCAATTGATCAACATCAATAGCCGAGTCGATCTAGCATGTCGGTCTGTCCGTCTGTCCGTCCGTCCGTCTGTCCGTATGTATTAACGCAAGGATCTCAGAACCTATAAGAGCTAGAGAAATTTTAGCTCTATGTCCACCTAGTGCCTGCGCAGAACGAGTTTGTTTCCGATAATCGATAACTTGCCTCGTTACCAAGTAATCGATAAAAATCGATATCAAAATCCTGTTTTTTGAGACATTTTGGTAAATAATAAGAGATAGAGTGACCAAACTTGACATGTAGCTCCTAGAATAGTATATATAGATAGATAGATATATATAGTATATATATAGAATAGTATATTTTTATAGCTATAATCACCACCCCGCTACTACCTCATAGCTATAAATCAAGTAAATAAAACTATTTATGATGCCCGCCAATATAAGCCACAATTTAAATGCAATTGTCATTTTGAGAATACACGAATATTGTATAGTATAATAAGATCTACTGCTGAAAATTACATCAAGATCGGGTAAGAAACACAAAAGAAAATTTGTTTTGGCTGCCCACGTGTTTGTGGCAACTAGTGCAAATTGCAAGAATTTCTTAATACATGTACACACATGCATTCATGCGCGTCTGCTTTGAATTCTATTAACATTATTGCAATTGCGATTTTATTGTTTTCTGTGCCGCTATTTTAATTCTATTTTCTCTTATTTGGACTCAATAATTGGTGGGGCTCTTGGGTAGAGGCGGCGGCGGTCTGTTGCAAGTTCTAGACCTACCGAGGAAACGTTTTTTTTTTAAATTTATCTTTATTACTACTAAAGCAAACGAGCGCGTAGCCCGAGCTGCATTTTGTGTTGGAAGAAGATGGTTCAGGGTAGCATCTAGTCGGGTGCTCCCGTCTAGAACCTCTTACTTGTTAAGTATGCACTTCTGAAAAGTAATCCAAATCAGCAGCTCTTTTTGCATTTGGTTCGGTTAAGTTTATTTTTGTTTCAGCATTTTATTTTACACGCAGCAATTGAAATCACAAACCGAACTGACCCGCGTCGGCTGCAGCAAAAGATTCCAAAACAAAATGAGAGAGAGAGAGAGAGACCACATGCCAATTCACGTTATTTGATCTCTTCCCTCGCGCCATCGCCAATCATTTGCATTTCCTACATACAAAAGCCGATTAATTTTAGGATCATATTTTCTAAATTTGTTTTGCTCTCAAATAAAATTTTGTTGGCATTTACCATTCGTGGGCTACCTATTGCCCAACATTTGTATTTATGCTTAAAACAATTTCTAGGTAATGATTGCTAAGTTTCAGGAATTTCTATTTAATGTAGTTCTTTCACTGGCCTTAATGGGTGTGGCCAAAAATATTTAACACTAAGTTCTACGCGGATGTACGCAACTATACTTTAGGTCTCTTAGTTCAATAGAGACTTACATTCATGGAATGATTGCAAGACGGACATATCATAAAACCCTAGTCGTATTCACTTTGTGTGCAAAGTATTGAACTAGTCTACTCCACACTTTCTTAAGTTTCATTGTTAATTTTTTACTTTTTGTCGGTTTTTGTAAGGACGGCATCATGGAAAAACGACGTTCATTGTGTCAAATTTTGGCTAGCTGAGGGCACTACCATTTTAAGCTGGCAGAAACGCATTTATCATTGTGGGAAACGGGAAAATTGAACACGCTCATGCGCTCAAATATTTTATACATATTCGCAGCGGATATCCTTGACATATCCTGTCACGTGGGTGAGAAGGTTGGAGGAGTTTTGGTACTCAGGAAAATACATTGAGCACAATTGTGTCAGACAGTATCCTAGTTTATTACCCAACTCCGTGTGGGTTGATGTATGTATGTTCTAGAGAAGATAAGACACTAATGTGATCCGTTATCGCTGGCAATCACCCAGTCACCTAGCATCCCAATGCCTTGATTAGCGGCCAGGCAGCTCTCAAATTTCACAGCGAATCGAACACCATACAACACCTGCCGGAAAGTGGTGTTTCCGTCTGAAATGCCAAAACGTTTGCCTGGAGAAATATTTATAAACTATGTACATATGTACGCAACATATGCATAAGTATATACAAATAAATGCCTTTTTCCGGCTTAAAGGTCATGTGATAAATATTACTTGAATGCATTTTAATACGTGCTTGATGCTTTATGTTTTTACTGCTGTTATTGCTGAGAGGCAGAAGTAAGTAACCAGCAGCAGCTCCTGACGCTGTTGACGCAATAATTCATAGCCAACATACTCTATGTAAGAATTCAATTTCGTGTTACCGAGATTTATGACACTGTTTTTATTATATATTGTATTTGAGGGCCCTACAACTTAATGAGAGAACGTAATAAAAAAAATTTTTTATTTGAATTGGGATTTGGGTGATTATCTTCGTTGCAAATTTACAGCCAAAAATAGCTGAAATACGTTTTCATTTTGTTTTTATATAGTGCTTTGAATATAAGTATGAGGACGATGCGACGGCCCTTATAACCCTTCACCCGCATTTAGCATCCAAGAGGGGTGAATTTTGAAAAAAGTCTGAAACACGTCTTAAATTAATTTTCCCAAATATCACAGAAAATGATTTTGAAGCCTATCCGATGGTGTACAGTAAAAATTCGTACAACCGTTTTTCGTTAATTTACTTTTCAACTTCCGAAACACGAAATTAAGTTGGAAGCAAATCGGACAAGACTTCAAACTCCGCATAAAAATACTTAAAATCGCATTTTCTACAGAGGATGCTTGGATTCTGCGACGATTGTAAAATACGTCTGAAATGATTTCTCATAAAAAACTTTGAAAATGAATTTGAACTCGAAACGACACCCACCAATTCTTTGAATCTCATTTATACCAAAGAGGATTGGATTTTTCGAGAATTGTGAAACACCCTTTAAATTAATTTGAACAAAGATCTTTGAAAATCAGTTTGACGCAGATCGAATAATAAGCAAAAAAGTTTCATTAAAACGTTTTCCACGATTTTTCCACACGTTTACACATGTTTCACAATACATTGCATCGGGTAACTACAGTGAACATTTTAGCTTTCTAGCTCTTACGGCTTACGGCTTACGGCTGTACTTTTTTCTACGATAACCAAAAGCAGATCGCACTTATTTGATTTAGCTTAAACAAATCTTTAAAAGAAGAATTAGTACCATGTACTGGAGTCGAACTCGCAACTCCATTCAACTTTGCCATCGCCTCAGATACCACAGCCATACCAAGAAAGAATTTTCGGCCAAAAAAATTGAACTTAGATAGCAGCACATAAACAGAGCACTTTATAAGAAACAATCGCAATCGCATGCTTGTGCATGCGCTACATAGTATATGCAGAAATTCTTGCGACTTGCGCTTGCAGCCTGGCTTGCAAATATAACGAACCACACGTTTTCTTTAATAACTTCTGTGTTTCTTTACCGATCTTGATGAAATTGAGCAGTAGATATTATTATGTAATGGAAAAATTGTATTATTTTAAATTCAATTGATTAATTTATAGCTTGGTTGCGTGGCGGGGGGCGCGATAGCTATAAAAAGCAGGATATTTCATTTGTATATAGTCTCCTAGCAGCTACATGTCAAATTTGCCCAAAAACAAAATTTACATACAGATTTTTATCGATTGGTTGGGAATGGGACAAGTTATCGATCATCAGAAGCAAACTAGACAGTCTGTCCATATGTACGAACACGTTGATCTTAGCATCTATGAGAGCTAGAGACTTAAAATTGAAGCTACAATATTCATGCTGTTATCTTTTCGCGAATATACAAATATTCTATACGACAATAAGATCTACTGCTGAAAATTGCATTGATATTTGTTAAGAAATGCAGAAGTTATTAAAACGTGTGGTTATATTGGCATGCTACTTAGCTGCAAGCGCAACGCGAATTTAATAACTGAATTGCAACTGCGATTGTATTGTCTGCAGCGATTGTATGTGCTGCTATTAAAAATCGGTTTTTGTTTAGCCAGAATTATTTATTGATATCACTGTATGAGGCGGCAAGTAGTGCGGTCGGCTGAAGAAGTTTGCGAGGTTGACTCCGGAAGAATGAACTTATTTTTTGATTACTTTAAAAAAATTTATTTTATTACTTTTAAGAAGTTTAAGGAAAAATCGTGGAAGGTATCATGCATTAAATTTCGATTAGTATGGCGGGGACGGAAGCAGAAGCGCTGCTGATACATTTTTTGCGCAATTGACCGCACATGACTTTGTGTGTTTCGCATAAATGTATCTATAAGTAGTATAAGTACCTGCATAAGCAATCTGAAATTAATATTGGGCTTGGCGCGAGCTCCCACATGACCTGACAACGTTTCCATTAATAGCTTCAGCGTTTCTTAACATATCTATATTATATTGTTGTGTGGTTCCAATTGATATTTTAATTAATTTGGTTTTGTCGGATTAGAGGGTGGTATTTAAAACAATTAAATTAACCTAGGACAGTTTGAATCAAACTTGTAATGCGAGGGCAGTAGGCAGTAGAAGTCTCTTTAGGTTCTGAGATCGACGCGTTCATACTTACGGAGATGGCAAGATCGACTCGACAATTAATGCTGAATGAGAATATATCTACTTTATAGGGTCGAAGCTGCTTCCTTCTGCAGGTTACATACATATTCACAAAACTATTATAGTATTTTTTACCTATTTTCAATAGGTCCTGCTTGTTGAGTTTACGCTGCGTATGTGCATCTTCATTCTTCACAAGGCTATGGTAAATGTATTATTAGCGCGGGCAAAGCTTCGGTAGATTTGCTAGCTATTAATCAAAATATTATAGTCTACATTGAAAAAATAAAATGCCAGAAGATAATGGTTAAAATAGAGTAACGTAAAGGAAAGAAAACAGAATTTCCGACAGGGATTAAGGCCAGTGTCTAACTCATCGCTTTGGTCTGGCAATATGCCTTTAATCAAGCAAAAAAAAAAGACAGAGTAATTCAAATTTTCAAATTATTTCCACTAAAATGGTTTGCAGTGATGTTGTGAATGCGATGATGATATTGTGGAATACGATAAACTAATGAAATGGGTGGTTGAAGGAGTGTCACACATACAAACTGCTGAGCAGAGTCCGTATGCTAAATTTACTCACAAGGACATACATATTTAAATTAAGAGCACAAAAAGCCAATGAGGGATTTAGTTGAATTGCCAACAATTGAATAAATTTTCCAATTGCCTGCATTTTTGTATTAGCATTAGAAGGATGCCTGCGCCTATTAAACTCACGCACGTCCCCGGTTGTATGTGAGTGTGTGTGGGACGGTTAAAGGAAGTGACGACAATGCGAGTACTCGTACAAATCGCAAAATCAGTCGGTGGTGTCTATGCTGATGTTATCCTTGCCTTCGTCGTTCCTCATGCTCTTGCGGCTGTTGCTTTTTGCAATTCATTCAAATGAGGTTGACGGCGTTAACCAATAATTTGAACCCTTTCGTGCAACACAATTGACTGCTGGCCAAGGGAAGGAGACATTGCTATTGCTCAGAAACGGGCAAACTTCATGGTAGGTTTGCAGTTGCCCTTTGGTTGTTTAAGCTTGGCAAGCCTTTGAAGTTGAGTTCTGCTTTTGGGTTTTAATCGACCGTTTGCTGCTACGCTACAAAGTAAATGTTTACTTCGTCATATGCTGATACCAAGTTTTTAACTTGCACATAGTCCCGTTATATAATATATAAAGATTTTCGTACCCTAAGAAAGCAAACAAGTAGGTTGCACTACCTAAAACATGCGAGTCGCTTAAAACCCTGAACTTATTGAAAATGGGGAGAAAGGGTATAATGGTTTTGTGCCCTGTCGGTATATCCGTTGGTATAAAGATCAAGTAGATTTAATTTTTTGGATACCACCTCCCCAACCCCTCATCGCGAAAAATGAAATAAATAAAAAATTTCTATTTTAACCGTCCACCAATTTAACCCAAAATATTAAGGCTCGAGTCTTTTTGTGAATATACAATAACTTTTCCTGCGACAAATTTCTAGAAATGTTAAGAAATATAGAAGTTATTAGCGAGGCACATCGCAGTTAGCGCGTTTGCAAGTGCACACGTGCTTTCAATTGTGTGTTATTCATATTCTTTAAATATAATTGCTGTCGGGGTTGTATTGCTTGGTGTGCTGTGTTTGCGTACTATTTTGAGCGCGTAGCTCGATGTTTCTTGTTAGTATTTATGTGTGTATGAGTATGCATGAATTATCGAACGCAAATTTGTTTTATATTTTAAAATTACATTACCTAAATGCATCCTGATTGACTGGCTGACTGATTGGTTCGTTCCAATTAATTTCCAAAGACTTTTACGAAAAATTATTTGAGACTTGTTTCACACTTTTTGCAGAATCCAACCATCTTCGGTGGTCTATGATTTTCTTGCCGGAGCTTTAAGTATTTCCGATCGATTCCACCTTTCTTTTAAATCGCCACAAAAGGACTCACAGCACACAACTATGGTAAATTGGCAAAAAATTGATGTATGAATGTTTTCCATCTGATCGGGCTCAAATCATTTGCAACCATATTTGTGAAAATTCATCCGATACAAGCTTCATACCTTTCGAACAATGATGATGAAAGGTTGAATGGGCGAAGTTTCATTCGCAATCATAGATTTTTTGGGGGAAGTTTTATTTAAGAAATCCGCCCCTCTTTGATGATAAATACGGTGTAAAGAAAAGGTTTTAAGCTTTGCCCGATCGGCCTTAAATTTATTTTCAAAACCCTACATAAATATCAAATGAATACGTGTTTCAGCGATTTTTTAAATTACACCCGCAATGTGGAAATTTTGCGTAACATTTGCTTTTTTGTTGTTTATTATCGGTTTCAAACTAATTTTTAAAGATCTTAATGACAATTTATTTGATACATTTTCGTAAAGTTCATCACTCTTGGATGCAGAATGGGGGTCAAAGATTATCACAACAATGGGCGAATAACGTTGATTCCAACATTTGGTTCTTAATTCGAAATATATTTAATATAAGTGGAGATCAAGATGGTAAGGGTAAATTTAAAATTCCACTGGCCTCTATTTTGTGGAAAAGTAATGTTGCTAGCGTGTTGTGGTGTGCCTGGTTGTGTTTTTGGTAAATCTCAGTCTTGTTCAATAATTAGTTGGTGAATCAATCTGTCACCACAAATTAGTGACTGTCAAGCTGGGACTTAAAAAATTTAATTTTTCAGTATGTATAGCGTAATATTAAAACTTTATCTTAACAGATGGATTAAGGGTAAAAATAGCTTACAGATAACATAAAAAATAATTTAAAAATATTTAATATGATTTAATAAGACAACATAGACAACAACCAGACAACATAACTTACAGAGAAGAAAATCACATATGAAATCTTTAAATGCACGCTGGTATGATCATATTTTGGTCAGGTTATCGACGATTTGAAATTAACTGAACTGTTCGTACCAAAGGATTAAAATATTTATTCTGTAGCAATTAAAGTCTATTAAGTATCCTTAAAGCCAGTTGTCAATGGGTTAACGGCAAACAAAAATTGCTTTCAGATAAAATAAACATGTTGTACAAATTGGGTCGAAGCTGCCGTATGTTGATAATGTGATAATTTGGTCGAAAAGAGTCTTCTTGATAATAACCATTAATTTTATTCTGGTGAGCGCAGAGCACAATGTGGTGACTTATTTTCTAGATCTATTGATATGTTTTTATAATTAGTATATCTGCCAATTTTGTGTGTAATTAGTAATTAGTAGTAGTTAAAAAACGTAGGGAGAACATAGAAATGCCCGCTTTGCTAATGGTGGGCATCGGCCAAATATGTTTAAACTTTACCTGACGTGGATATATAAAAGTATTAATTTTGAGTTTCTAGATTCAATAGTGGCGAACGAATTGCGTTCATACGGACCGACGGTCATGTCTATAATGATCGTCCTGATAAAGAATACATATGCTTTTTATACCCTGAACCCATTGAAAATGGGTAAAAAGGGTTTAACGTATTTGTGCAAATGTATGTAACAGGCAGATGGAAGCATCTCCGACCCCATAAAGTATATATATTCTTGATCAGCGTCAACAGCCGAGTCGATCTAGCCATGTCCGTCTGTCTGTCCGTCCGTCTGTCCGTAGGTATGAACGCAAGGATCTCAGAACCTATAAGAGCTAGAGACTTGAAATTTTAGCTGTTGGTCCTCCTAGTCCCCGCGCAGATCGTTTGTTTGTTTTCGATATCGAAATTCTGTTTTTTTTAACAATTTCGGCAAATAATATGAGCAAGAGTTACTAAACTTGACATGTAGCTTCTAGAATAGTATATATTTATCAAGTATCTTTCATTTTATACCTATCGCCTGTTGGAAGAAGAAGGTTCAGGGTATCCCTTAGTCGGGAGCTCCCGACTAGAACCTCTTACTTGTTTAGCCTGTAACATATAGTTGCATACCCATTCTCAATGATAAAATTCCATGTAAGACATGGCTATTTAAGCATATATATAGTACTTCCCTCAATGGGATTCAAATGGATGTGTACAGAAAGTCTTGCAATTTGCGCTATCTATCTATCTGACTCTAGGTCTTAAAACTTTCGACATTTGCTTAAAAAACAGGTTTTCGATATCGTACTGTGCGGGCCCTAGGAGGTGAAAATTTCAGTTTGTCTAGCTCTAAAAGAAGCTGAGATGGACGCGTTCATACATACGGACAGGACTATCGCCATAAGATCGCCTCGACTGTTGATGCTGACCATGAACATATATACTTCATTGGGTCACAGATGCTTCTGCCTGTCGCAAACATTTGCACAAACCCATGTTACTCCTTTTACCAGTTTTCTTACATCACAAACATTCTAGCTTTCTTATACACGCACGTACGCTCTATGCTTTGACTGAACTACTTTTCCTTTACCTCACACTATAGAAAACGCCGTGATTTGCTTCTATACTTATTGTCCAATCTTCATGAAATTTGGGGCATAAATATGTGTAAATACTAGACAGATAATAAATGGCCTTGTGGGATCGAAGATGCTTCTTTCTGCCTGTTACATATATTCCCACAGAACCACTATACATTTTCCCATTTTTATACCCTGAACCCATTGAAAATGGGTAAAAGGGGTACATTGTTTTTGTGCAAATGTATTTAACAGGCAGATGGAAGCACCTCCGACCCCATAAAGTATATATATTCTTGATCAGCATCAACAGCCGAGTCGATTTAGCCATGTCCGTCTGTCTGTCCGTACGTCTGTCTGTCCGTACGTCCGTCTGTCCGTACGTCCGTATGTATGAACGCAAGGATATCAGAACCTATAAGAGCTAGAGACTTGAAATGCTGTAGTAGCTCCTGTAGGTGCTCCTAGTCCATGCGCAGATCAAGTTTGATTCAGATAATCGATAGCTTGCCCAGTTTCCAAGTAATCGATAAAAATCTATATCGAAATTCTGTTTTTTGAGCAGTTTTGGTAAATAATTAGAGCTAGAGTCACCAAACTTGATATGTAGCTTCTAGAATAGTAAAGTAAATATATCAAGTATCTTTCATTTTATAGCTATCGCCCCCTCCCCGCTACCACCACAATGCTATAAATCATGAGGGCAAACCAACTTGTATTGCCTATCTAATTAAGCCACAATTTAAATGCAATTGTCATTTTGACAATACACGAATATTTTATAGTACAATAAGATCTACTACTGAAAATTTCATCAAGATCGGTTAAGAAGCACGATAAAAAAAATGTGCTTTGGCCAGCAAACACGTGCAGCAGCTAACGCAAATTCCAAGAATTTCTGTATACATGTACGCACTCACATTCATGCGCGTCCGCTTTGTATTCTATCAACAGCATTGCAATTGAGATTGTATTGTTTTCTGTGCTGCTATTTTAATACGTTTTTTTCTCAATGAGACTCAATTGTTGGTGTGGCTATTGAGTAGAGGCGGCGGAAAGTAGCGCGGTCAGTTGCAAGTTCGAACTCTGCCAAGAGAACTTCCTTTTTTTAAATTTATCTTTATTACTACTAAAGCAAACGATCGCGTAGTGCGAGCTGCATTTGGTGTATATAAGAAGAAGAGGGTTCAGGGTATCCCCTAGTCGGGAGCTCCCGACTAGAACCTCTTACTTGTTTAAAAATTCTGGGTATAACCATCTATGAACACGGTGTTGAGAGTCAATATATTTTTTTGGTTTTAAGTACCACGGCTTGAATTCTTCAAATCATAAATAACCCATGTGAATGTCCAGTCCAGAATGCTAATACTTATAGATGTATTTACGCACAGCACACAAAATCATGTGCGGCGCACTGAGAAACTTACGCAGCAGCAGCTGCTTACGCTTGCTTCGTACTATGGGAAATTAAACGTTGAATTACTTCTAGGCTTGGCGTCCGATTTAAGTGCATAAATATATTGCACTAGCGGGTATAACCCGGCCTTGCCCGTGGCACGTATGTTATAAAATCAATGTTCTCAAACAAATTTGAAATGATTTTGAAACTGATCGGACGGTAAACAAACAACTTTCATACAAACGTTTTCCGCCAATTTACCACTGTTGCGAGTGAAATTTCCCAAATCGCTGAAATACGTATTTATTACATTCTTATGTAGAGCTTTGAAAATAAGCTTGAAGCAAATCGGACACAATTTAAAACTTCGTACAAAAAATCTTTGAGCCCCATTCCACCCGAAAAAGTTTGGATTCTGCAAAAAGTGTGAAACACGTATCAAATGATTTTTCTTATAGATCTTTGGAAACGAATTTGAGCGCGAAACGTCACCCACCAAATCTTTGACCTCCATTTCCACCAAGGAGGAACGGATTTTCCTAAAAGTGTGAAACACCCCTCAAATGAATTTGAACAAAGATCTTTGAAAATAAGTTTGAGGCCGATCGGATGGTAAACAAAAAAGTTACATACAAACGTTTTTCGCAATTTTTCCACACTTGCGGGTGGAATTTCCCGAAACCCCGTCTTAACGTGCACCTACATCACATAAGGTAGCTACAGTGAAAATTTCAGCTTCCTAGCTCTTACGGTTTGGGCTGTGCGTTGATCACCAATCAGTCAGTCAGTCAGTAAGTCAGTCAGTCAGTCAGTCAGTCAGGACAAACAGTTATATATATAGAGATAAATGTGTTATATACATAAACACATGGCTCTAGCATCAAAAATTAGTTTATTTTGAATTCTCGTTGTGAGCAACAAAATACATATATACTTTATGGGGACAGACATGCCTTTTTCTGAATGTTATCTTACATATATATGTATATCTCTATATATATAACTGTTTGTCCTGACTGACTGACTGACTGATTGGTGATCAACGCACAGCCCAAACCGTAAGAGCTATGAAGCTAAAATTTACACTGTAGTTACCTTATGTGATGTGGGTGTTTCGGGAAATTCCATCCGCAAGTGTGGAAAAATCGCGAAAAACGTTTGTATGTAACTTTTTTGCTTACCATCCGATCGGCCTCAAACTTATTTTCAAAGATCTTTGTTCAAATTCATTTGAGGGGCTTTTCACACTTTTCGAAAAATCCGTTCCTCCTTGGTGGAAATGGAGGTCAAAAAATTGGTGGGTGACGTTTCGCGCTCAAATTCGTTTCCAAAGATCTATAAGAAAAATCATTTGTTTCACTCTTTTTGCAGAATCCAAACTTTTTCGGGTGGAATACGACTCAAAGATTTTTTGTACGAAGTTTTAAATTGTGTCCGATTTGCTTCAAGCTTATTTTCAAAGCTCTATATAAGAATGTAATGAATACGTGTTTCAGCGATTTGGGAAATTCCACTCGCAACAGTGGTAAATTGGCGGAAAACGTTTGTATGAAAGTTATTTGTTTACCGTCCGATCAGTTTCAAAATCATTTTAAATTTGTTTGAGAACATTGATTTTATAACATACGTGCCACGGGTAAGGCCGGGTTATACCCGCTAGTATGTTATTAAATACTGTTTCTTATGCCAAATTACGGTAAAATAGTAAAAATATGCTGATGCTCCGGCAGGACAAGCTCAGCAAATCAAAGACTAAATTTAAATGAGGCTAATCAGGGGAACAATTGTTGAGAAAACAGGCATAAATTGACATACCAAAATGAAAATGTAAGGCAACATCGTTGCCTCAGCGGCAGCTACTTATTTCTAAGAAATAAAAACCATTTGGGCGTGTCCTCTCCGCCCTAACCGCCCAGCCCGCCCTGACGACAGTGGGTTAGCTCAGCCGAGTTCGCTTTGATAGGCTTTCCTGGTCGCGTTCCCACTTCACTGCCGGTCTCAGCCTCAATTTCAATCAGGCTCAGTGGCCTTTTCGCACTCATGCGCTCAACTCTAAATAAAACACCCACTTTTCTAACATTGTTTGCTTCAACAAATTTTGCCACAAATCCATGGAAAGAATGCAATCAAGTAAATCGGTATATAAGAACTGAGAATATTAAAAGCGCAACCCTTTTGTATTCACTTCGTGTCTGCCTATTCCATGGCATATATAGAAAGGGTAAAAATGAAGTGGAGGCAACCAGACAGTCAGACAAATGTCTTTGTTACTTTCGCTTTCACTTAACATTAAAAGTGAGAAGTCGAGTAGGCAAAAAAGAGCTTAGTTTATTGTATTATTGTTTTAATACAAAGACTAGCTAAGAGATATGGTATAAAGATATAGTATATGCAGGGTATGTACAGGGATATAAACAATCAAATTAATTTTTTCTCTAGCCACAACATTTACAGATAAATGTCAGAAAAAGTCCTCACTAAAACCTATGAACCCACTCAAACAAAGTAACTTTAGGGAATAATTAGTTTATGAAAATTCGCTAAACAAACATTTGCCAAATTTTAAATAAAATGTATGTAACAACCAGAAATAATATTATAAAGTATAATATACTTAATCACCATCAACAGCCGAGTCAGTCCGGGTGTATGAACGTAACGATTTAAGAGAAAATCAAAGGATAATCGATAACTCAACGCGCTTCTATTGAATCGACCCTAATCGATATGAGTATTTACCTATTTCTCTTGCTTACAACATGACAATTTAAATATCGAACAATGTCGTCATATATATATATATATATATATATATATATATATATATATATATATATATATATGTATATAAAGTATTTGTGCGTTCAACGTTTAAAATATAAATGCTTACATTTTTTTTAATAACTAAAATGTTGACCGAATCATTTAGCATTTCATACAAAGACTTTAGTTTTTGTTCAAACTCTGCGCAGGATGGCAGGAGCCCCATTTTACGTGCGCAACAGCGTTCTACATAGAGACCTGAGGATCCCCTGGGTTGAAGAGCAAATAAGGACCCACTGTGCCCTCTACAACAATCGGCTAGCCACGCACGCCAATAGGCTCGCCAGCAACCTTCAAGGTGCCCATCCCATCAGGAGGTTAAGGAGGAGAACATTTGCTCACATACTACCCACCCAACTCCACCAACAACGCCCACCCATCCGCAGGGCTACGCGGCAATAATATAGACAGGATAGATATTAGATACAGAAAATAGAATAACGAAACAAGTTTTTAAATTGTAAAAACATGGCGAATTAACAAAAGACATCAAATGGTGCATGAGGCAAAAGAGTCCTTGCAAACCACTTATTAAATAAAAAAAAAAATATAAGAAAAAAAGTTTTTGTTCATTAATTGTTGATGTCCAATGTGTCTAGTGTAGTTTAAATCAGTTTCAAAAAGTGCTAATGATTATTTGGCTGGTGAGTTTGATATTGTAAACGAAAAAAGCCATTATTTTCAAACATATGTGCATGGTCTCTATAAATTTTACACTATTGTATTCAACCAATTTTCTCCTCATTTGGTAAAGGTTATCCAATATTAAGTCTTAATAGTCATCACTATTGGTCACCGATCAGTTAGTTAGGAAAAACAGTTTTATCTGTATAAGACTTTATAATATCCCACCAAAAATTTAACACGTCTCATGCAACGGCCTGGCATAATTTAAAATAAGTATCAAGCGTTAGTCGCGGAGTGCGTAGTGGGTTGAAAAGAATGATCATTGATTCATGCACTCTGCGGCTAAACTGACATATAATTAAGCAAAAAAATACATAAATAAAGAAAACGGCCCCGATTGGCATCGGTAGGTGTTGCACTTCAGTGGCATATGTAGCCACTTTGCTCATGTGCTGAATTCCCTATTCATGCGAGTCTGCTTTGAAATTTAATTACCATCCACGAGGTAGCCCAACATAAATGCTTTTGAGAAATTCCACAAAAAATATGAACGGTTATCTTTACAAACGCAACTTATTTTTTCAGTTTTAAAAGCACCAGCATTCCCCACTAAATAAAACCAACTTCGCCAAACAACAATTTTAAAGCTAGTTACGAAATAGTCTATTGCAAACAGTAGGGATAGGAAGCTGAGGGTCTTAGATTTGGTGGGTGAAGTTTAAGTTTAATTTTCATCGATCTATTTGAGACGTGTTTCACACTTTTTGAATCCACCCTCCTGTGTGAAAATGTGATTCAAAGACTTTATGGGCGTTGTACGTCCAATCAGCTTCAAACTTATTTAGATTTTGAAAATTTTAATAATTTCACCTGTAAGTGACATAAATTGTGTGGAAAGTATTGCACGGAAATTTGTATTTACTACTCGATCGGCTTCCAAGTTATTTTCAAAGATCTTTATGCAAATTTATCTGAGACTTGTTTCTTACATTTCGCAGACTCAAAAAATCGGGCCTAATGTTGAAAGTATATTCTTCGGTTTCAAGCATCTCAACATCAGAATAAAATAAGCGGAAATCGGAGAACCCAGCCTTTGGTTCTCATAAGACGGAAGGTAAATTCCTTTTTATACCCTGAACCCATTGAAAATGGGTAAAAAGGGTATAATCTTTTGTGCAAATGTATTTAACAGACAGAAGGAAGCATCTCCGACCCCATAAAGTATATATATTCTTGATCAGCATAAAGAGCCGAGTCGATCTAGCCATGTCCGTCTGTCTGTCCGTCCGAATGTATGAACGCAAGGATCTCAGAACCTATAACATATAGAGATATTTTAGCTGTAGGTCCTCCTAGTCCCCGCTCAGTTCGAGTTTGTTTCCGATAGTCGATAACTTGCCCCGTTTCCAAGTAATCGATATCGACATCCTGTTTTTTGAGCGATTTTGGCAAATAATATGAGCTAGAGTCACCAAACTTGACATGTAGCTACTAGAATAGTATATATGTATATATCAAGTATCATTCATTTTATAGCTATCACCTGTTGGTACAGGAGGGTTCAGGCTATCCCCTAATCGGGAGCTCCCGACTAGAACCTCTAGGAGGACCTACAGCTACAATTTCAAGCCTCTAGCTCT
The DNA here is from genome assembly GCA_035045885.1 of Drosophila borealis. Classification (NCBI taxonomy): domain Eukaryota; kingdom Metazoa; phylum Arthropoda; class Insecta; order Diptera; family Drosophilidae; genus Drosophila; species Drosophila borealis. The sequence continues at coordinate 62,052 of JAWNOR010000052.1, read as the reverse complement.
TATAGGTTCTGAGACCCTTGCGTTCATACATACGGACGGACAGACGGATATTACCCATTTTCAATGAATTCAGGGTATAAAAATAACCCTCAATTGCATTTGAATGGATGTGTGGGCATGTGTACAGAAATTCTTGCAATTTTTTCCGGCGCCTCTACTCAATAGCCACACCAATAATTAAGTCTTGGTGAGAAAGAACTAATTAAAATAGCAGCACAGAAAACAATATAATCGCAATTTCAATGCTGTTCATCGAATTCAAAGAAGACGCGTATGAATGTGTGTGTGTACTGTATAAAGAAATTCTTGGAATTTGCGCTTGCTGCTGCACGTGTTTGCAGGCCAAAACACATTTTTTTTCGTGTTTCTTAACCGATCTTAATGAAATTTTCAGTAGTAGATCTTATTGATAAAATATTGATAAAATATTCGTGTATTCTCAAAATTAAACATATGTATTTAAATTGTGGCTTAATTAGGTAGGCAATACAAGTTGGTTTACTAATATGATTTATAGATTTGTGGTAATAGCGGGGAGGTGGCGATAGCTATCAAATGAAAGATGCTTGATATACATATACTATTCTAGAAGCAACCTGTCAAGTTTGGTGACTCTAGCTCTTATTATTTACCACAATTGCTTAAAATAAACAGGATTTCGATATCGATTTTTATCGATTTGGATATCGGAAACGGGCAAGTTATCGAAAGCGGAAACAAACTCGATCTGCGCGGAGACTAGGAGGAACTACAGCTAAAATTTCTCTAGCTCTTATAGGTTCTGAGATCCTTGCGTTCATACATACAGACGGACAGACGGACGGATGGACGGACAGACAGACGGACATGGCTAAATAGACTCGGCTGTTGATGCTGATTAAGAATATATGTACTTTTTGGGGTCGGAGATGCTTCCTTCTGCCTGTTACATACATTTGCACAAATGCATTATACTCTTTTTAGCCATTTTCAATGGGTTCAGGGTATAAAAACAATTGATTAAAACTGTGGCTTAAATTGGCGAGTAGTTCCAATTGATTTATTTTTTTTTTTGATTATAAGGGGTGGAGAGATGACGGTAGCTATAAAATTAAAGGGACTTAATCTGCATATTTTTATCTAGAAGGTAAATGTAAAATTTTTGTGATTCAGCTCTTAAAAACTTTACGGGAATAAATTCGGACCGTGCAGGCACTAGAGGAGGAGATCAAAATTTCTCAAACGGACGGACGGACAGACGGACATGGCTATATCATGTCGGCCATTGATGCTAATCCAGAATATATACCTTATTGGATCGGCGATGTCTCCTTCGATGCGTTACACATTTCATGGCAAAATGAATATACTGTCTACAAGGGTATAAAAATAAAAAGCAATATGGAATTCCTGAGTTTAAGCATATCTCTAAGGTTTTAAGTCACAAAATTTGACACGTCGCTTCTCGTATATTATACACTGTTTAGGCATGTTAAATTTTGTAGATACCGCTATACGAATATTCCATGACACAAACGATCTGCTCCTTCATTAAGATCGGTTAAGAAATGCAGAAGTTATTATAGAAAACATTCTGAAGCCACGTGGCAGCTAGCGCGAAGCGCAAGAATTTCTGTATTAATGTGCACACTTACATCTGCACTTGTGATCGTGTGTCCTATTGAATTCTTTTGATATAATTGCAACTGTGGCTGTATTGTATCCTCAGATTTAGTCAATAAATAAAAACCAGTAAAAGGCTTTAAGCGGGAGTTCGTGACTAGAGGATACCTTCCAACACCATATGCAGCTCGCGCTCGTTTGCTTAAGTAGTAAAAATTATATATATTTTAAAAAAATAGTTCTCTCGATAGGACTCGAACTCGAAAGAGACCCCATTACTTGCTGGCGCCTATTCTCAACATCCACAGCAATAATTGAGTCTTACTGAGAAAAAAAACAATTAAAATAGCAGCACAGAAAACATTACAATCGCAATTGCCATGCTGTGGATATACAGTATGTCAAGAAAATGTTTTGACAAAGCGAAAAATTCATATTTTCCAGATTAATATGCAATTTAAACCAAATACCTTTAATGCTTTTATTTTTTACATATTTTATATCGATAAATTATTTTTCTTAGAACTATTTAAAAAAAAAAAATATTGAGATCCATTTCTCCAAACAATTTTTAAAAATCAAAATTAAAAAGTATCCATTTTTAATGGTGTCAAGAAATTGTTTTGACATAACGTTTGTAGACCTATAATTTTCATTGAAATAAGTAAAAACATGACGCTAATACTTTGTATGACGGCCCTTGGCAGCACATACAGCCTGTAATCTCCGGTTCAAGAATAGCAGCTTTCAATTCGTCGCGAGATTTCGGACTCCTTTTTGCCACTTTTTTCTTTAAAAAGGACCAAACATTTTCAATGGGATTTATGTCAGGGCTCTGTTGAGGAGTGTCCAATACTTTTTTACAGTTGTATAGCAACCACATCTTTACCATATGAGCCTTATGCTTGGGGTCATTATCTTGGTAAAATTTGAAATTTGGTCTGTTGCCATCAAAAAACCCAAATTTATGAGCGCTACTTATTAAATAAGTCTTTAGTATTTCCAAATATTTGGCAGCATCCATAGTGCTTTCAATAAAAGCCAAGTCACCAACGCCCTTGCTTGATATACAGCCCCATACCATCACGGAAAGTTTTCCAAACTTTACCGTCGGTATTATGTTCCGGGCTTCCAATGCCTTTAAGGGCTTCCGCCAGACTCTGGATGGTCCATCATTATAAAAAAGCATAATTTTAGTTTCGTCACAGGATATGACGTCATCCCAATACCCTGCTGGCTTCTCCATGTGCATTTGCGCGAATGAAAGCCGCTTCTCAATGTTAATATTTGAAAGCAAGGGCTTCTTACGTGCAACGCGCGATGTATAGGCATTGGAATTCAGGATCTTTCTTATTGTTTCATGGGAAACATTGATACCACTTTCTTGCTCCAGATCCCGTGAAATGTTCCTGATAGAAATTTTGGGATTTTTTTCCACTCTTCTCAATATTTTCCGCTCATCTCGATCAGATAGTTTTCGCGGACGCCCACTTGAGACCTTTGTGTCTAGTCTATTTTCATTTTTTGCGCGGTCCAAGATGTTATATATTGTTTGTCTGGACAACGAAAACATCTCGGATAACTCTATCACGGTTTTGCCGATCTGGTGGTTATAATAAACCAATTGGGCAATATCAAAAGATGTTCGCTTCCCTGGCATTTTTGTTTGTCCACAAAGTTCGACACGCGCTCAAAATTTCTTCAGAAAATGCTAACAGAATTCATAGGCAAAGTAAGAGGCACAATATGAAAACTGAATTCTAACGGGATCGCATCAAAAGCGAATTGCGAAATCGATGACAATAGTTGTCAAAACAATTTCTTGACACCATTAAAAATGGATACTTTTTGATTTTGATTTTTAAATATTGTTTGGAGTAATCGATCTCAATATGTATTTTTTTAAACTAGTTTTTAGGAAAATAATAATTCAATGTAAAATATAAAATACTAAAAAACATTAAAAGAATGTTGTTTAAAGTGCACCTTAATCTGGAAAATATGAATTTTTCGCTTTGTCAAAACAATTTCTTGACATACTGTAATTCAATAAAAGCGCATATGAATGTGTGTGTGTACATGTATACAGAAATTCTTGTCATTTGCGCTTGCTGCCCCAAGCTCGTGGCCAGCCAAAACACGTTTTCTTAAATAACTGCTGTGTTTCTTAAACGATCTTGATGAAATTTTCAATAGTAGATCTTATTGTGCTATAGAATATTTATATATTCTCAATTGCAATAGTTTTGGTTTACAATTGTAGGAAATACAAATTGGTTTATTTACTTAGTACATTGCTATGTGGTGGTAGCGCGGAGGTGCAATAACTATAAATTGAAAGATTATTATTATTGAGATTAACTATAATAAATTCATATTATAAATAATACTATAATTAATTACAAAAAAAGAAAGCTAACGTCCAAGCCTTTAGTCTTCTTTAAAAACTTTTGTTTTTTTTAACCAATATTGATGAAATTTTCAAATGTAGATGTTATTAAGCTAAAGAATATTCGTGTATTCTAAAGGAGACAATTGCTTTAAAATTTTGGCTTAAATTGGTGGGTAGTTAAAATTGGTTTATTAACTTTACAGCTATGTGGTGGTAGCGGGGAAGTGGTGAAAGCTATAAATTGAAAGATACTTGACATATATATACTATTCTTGAACCTGCATGTCAAGTTTGCTAACTCTAGCTCTTATAACTTACGAGATTTGCTCAAAAATCAGTATTTCGATATCGATTTTTTTCGATTACTTGGAAGCGGACAAGCTCGTACTGCGCGGGCATTAGGAGGACACACATTCCAAATTTCAAGTCCCTACCTCTTATAGGTTCTTAGATTCTTGCGTTCATACATACGGACGGACGGACAGACGGACGTACGGACAGACGGACGCACGGACAGACAGACGGATATGGCTAAATCGACTCGGCTGTTGATGCTGATCAAGAATATATATGTATACTTTATGGGGTCGGAGATGCTTCCTTCTGCCTCTTACATACATTTGCACAAAAACAATGTACCCCTTTTACCAGTTTTTAATGGGTTCAGGGTATAATAAAAATTGTTGCTTTAGCTTTTAATAACATGTAATGAAACACTTTAGGTACTCGTAATATTTAAAAATGTTAAGCAACAGTTGGTACGGTTACGGACATTGTGCAACAAAATGGCATCGACAGACAACCGTTGCAGCTCCTCTATATCGGATTGAATCTTTATAAAACTATATTTTAAGCGATACACAATAAAGTCCTTTCATTAAGTATTTAATTAAGTTTATAAATTCTTCAAAATATGCTCAAAAAACACCACTTTGTTTAACATCTAAAGTATGATAGCCTCTACCGAAATCGACGGATAAATTTGATTTAAGCTCTTGGTTCTTATGATGGGCTTCAAATTCATTTTTAATTATCTTGGTAAAATATAACTTAAGAAGAGTAGTTAAAATAAGTACGAGCATATTTGAATTTTTTTTTTCAATAATAATAATAGCTCAACATTCATCTGAAACTTATAATTCAAAAATTATATTGTATGACTTTTTAATAAACTCTCGGAAACTGGCACATACTTATAACCAAGAGCTCAAGTCATTTTAAACATAGCCAGATAAAAATCTAATAAAGTGAACCGCGTAAACAAAATGCAGTCTGCAAGAGCCACAAGTCAAGACAGCCCATTACATTAACATTCATTATGCTTGTGTTTGTGTATGTACTTGGTTTGGTTTTACTCTGCGTTTTTGCGTGTCTTGTGAGTTGCATACAATCAATTTCTGGAAATTATTTTTCAATATACTTTTTTTCGCCTTCTTTTAATACCCTAAAACCGTTGAAAATGAGTAATAAGGGTATAATGTTTTTGTGCAATTGTATGTACCAGATAGAAGGGAGCATCTCCGACCGCATAAAGTATAAATATTCTTGATCAGCATCAATAGCCGAGTCCATTCTAGCCAAATCTGTAAGTCCGTCCGTCCGTGTGTCCGTAAGTATAAACGCAAGGATCTCAAACCTATAAGAGATAGGGACTTGAAATTTTGAACGTAGGTCCTCCAACGAGTTTGCTTCCGATCATCGATAAATAAACTCATTTCTAAAAAATCGATAAAAGTCGATAAAGAATTTGTTAGCGCAAGTCTTTTTGATTTTTCTAGAGAGTGTTACCAAACTTTATATGTAGCTTCTAGAATCCTATATACAAATCATGTTTCTTTCATATTATATATTTCGCCAAAGCCACAAGCCATATTTGTAATGCAATTACCTTTTTAGGAATATGCGAATACTCTCGCAGAATTAGATCAAATGCTGAAAATAACATCAGATCGGTTAAGAAAGACAGAAGGCATTAAAGAAATCGTGTGCTTATACTGATAATCTACGTGTTTGCGCATATTACACTAATTTCTGTATTTCTGTACAGACACGCATTCATGCGCTTCTTTATTGAATTCTCAAAAGAATTGAAAGTGCGATTGTATAGTATTCTGTGCTGTGTTTATGTGATGCTATTTTAATTTGTTTTTTTTTTTTGTAATCAAAAATCAATTGTTGTTTGAGTCCTTTTAAGAAATCTTTTTTTAAATTTATTTTGCTAACTGCTGAAGCAAACCTGCTCGTGTCATAAGCGGGAGCTCCTGACTAACACCAAATGCAGATGGTAGAAGACTGTTCAGGGTATCCCCCAGCCGGGAACTCCCGACTAGAGCACTCTTACATGTTGTCGTTGCTGCTGTTGTTGCAGTATGTTTTCGGCACACTTTGCACAATCGAATCATGCGAATTTGTCGACAGTGTCCATTCTGCTAGCGATGTGGCTGCCTCGTCTCCGATGTTGCAACCAAGCCAAACGGGTTGGCGCTGTTATGGGTGTCACGCTGGGTTTTAGGGCGTGTCAGGTATGATTCTGCTTAGATGTGCTGAGCACAACACGTCGCAAGATTAATTTCATATTACATACAGCATGAGAAAAAGAAAGAATTTTTAATTAACTTACATGGCGTATAAGTTATATTATATTATTGTAAGAGGCATTGTACACAGAAAAAAATGTGCTCATATTGGTAATGCCTGCATAGCATATACCCTGCACTCAGTGCCGAGCCACCGTTATAAAAATTTGATCTTTTTACATGTAAAATAACCCAAGTACATACACACACACTGCAATATGGAAAACGCAAACTCGGCTGACAACTCGTAGAGAAGCTTATATGTTCTTCTCTAGATCTAGCTATGATCTAGCGATGATGGCGACTTCTCATCCCTTCCGTACGGCTACCGGAGGGCTAAATCGACGCAATCGACTTTGCTTCAAAGCCGATTGCGGTCACCAGTTGTCCAGAAATATGGTATGCATCATCAGCAGCTACTTCCACAGGCGGGAGCGAGAGGCGGAAGCGAGAGAATAGACTTGTATGGCATAACGGAAGTGTCTCACAGGGCTAATTTGTATCTAGACCTGTGACGTGTACGCAGACGACGTTGCAGTATTTGTAGGTGCCAAAAATATACATAACGCTGAGGTAGTTTGCAATCAATCGATGGCCAGACCCCTGAGTAACTCGCGTCGTTCGGCCTCGAGCTTGCACAGCAAAAACCAAGACAGTCTTGATGAGCAGTCGCAAAAAACTACAGAAGGCCCACATCAGCGGTGAAGCCACCGTAGTGGCCTGGAGGGTTGTGATGTACCTGAGGTAATGTTGTGCTTCCACGAGCACCTGAGCTACATAAACACGAAGGCGGAAAACTTCAAAATACACTCTTGCACGTAGCCTGCTGTTAACTAGTGTGACCAGATCCGTCATCAATCCGTTGCAGATATCAACCTACTATCGATGTCTGGTGGTAAACATCGCCTGAGGGCGAGCAGAAATATCAACGTCTTAAATTGCTGGAAATGCTTAGAGAACCCGAAAGAAAAACATAAAGGACAACTGTTCACGGCGAAACGCATGGTAGGCGGTATGGTCTTCGTGAGACGGGATGAAACGTCAGTACTTGGCCAGATTTCAAAGCCAGTGACGCAGAACGCACTGACTCATACCAGACATATGGTTTGGAAGGAAACTACTACATGCACAACTTTGGCCACGACCTAACTTCCGAGTGCACATGGTGCAAAAACGGCGTAGACGAGGACGCACGTAATTTTCGGCTCAGATGCAGTCAATGGAGGCCATCTTGAGTGGCAAAATATACTTTGGGAGTTTAACGAGAACTTGGCAATAAGCAACTTTGCTGAATATATATTAAAACTACAGTCGGCTAAAAGGAAGAGGCCTGAAGCAATGGGATAGGTGGCTCGGCTGGAGCACGGTTTCGTTTGTACCAACAGGATCAGTAGCATAATATATAATATATTACACTCACTTCAAATTTTCCATTGTCTCTAGTATTGTTCCCATTAATAAGTTGGCTTTCAAGGCAGATACAATTTTCAAAATAACGTATGGCACTGAGTCGAAGACAAAGAACACACACACAGGGAGTTAGATGATGAGATCACGCATCCTGGCACATTGGCGGGATCGCTGGTATGCATTCATTAAAGGCCGATGGACACACCGCCCCATACAAAGTATTGGTATAAAGCTGGGGAAAAGCATCGGCAGGTAAATTTTAGCCGATCCCATTCTCTAAGTGCTCATAGGGCACGACACAAACGCAATATGTTTACAATGCGGCGTCGGCACTGAAGAGAACGCGCATACAGACGTCGTCTCTAAGATAGCCAATGGGCCACGATAAGTCCGAAAACTCTAATCGCGTCTATGAGCAGCAGAGATAGATGAATGAATGACGCTTCGAAAGGAAGCAAATAGAAAACATCGACTAGGATTTTTCTGGAGCTTGAACGATGCAATGCTTGCTTAAAAGAAGAAAGAACACAAGCTTGTCCAATTTGCGCACTTTATGCAGCAGCTTTGCTTCTTCTTCCTTCAGCCTTACAGGTATTGAAAACCCACTCATTATTTACATCAGAGCTTGCATTCCTTATGGAAGTGACGTAGATATCCATCAGCTCTATCTTTAAAACAAAAACACCTTATACCCTGAACATATCAAAAATGCGTAAAAAGGATATAATGTATTTGTGCAAATGTATCTCCGACCCCATAAGGTACATATATTCTTGTTCAGCATCAATAGCAAAGTCGATCTAGCCATGTCCCTCTGTCTGACCGTCTGTCTGTCTGTCCGCCTGTCACCCGTCCGTATGTACGAACGCAAGAATTTCAGAACCTATAAGAACTAGAGACTTGAAATTTGGAATGTAGATCCTTCTAGTGCCCGCACAGTACGAGTTTGTCTCTGATAATCGATAACTTGTCCCGTTTCCAAGTAATCGATCAAAATCGAAATCCTGTTTTTGAGCAAATCTCGTAAGTTTTATGAGCTTCTAGAATATTATTTATATGTATATATATCAACTATCTTTTATTTTATAGCTATCGCCACCTTTGTCTTTGTATTGCCCACTAATTTAAGCCACAATTTTAATGCAATTGAAAATATACAAATATTCTATAGAATAATAATATCTTCTGTTAAAAATTGCATCAAGATCGGTTAAGAAACACAAAAGTTATTAAAAAAAACGTGTTTTGGATGGCCTTGTGCTTGCGGCAGCTAGCGCAAAGCGCAATAACTTCTGAATACGTGTACACACACACATTCATGCGCCTCTTTATTGAATTCTATAAACAGCATTGGAATTGTTGTTGGTTTGGCTGTAAAGCAGAGGCGGCGGCAAATAGCGTGGTTTGTTACGAGCTCGAGTCATATCGAGGGAACTATTTTTTTTTTTAAATTTATTTTTATTAATGCTAAAGCAAACGAGCTTTTAGCGCGAACTGCATTTGGTGTTGGCAGAATAGGCTTCAGGGTATCCCCTATTTTTCCGACTAGAGCCTCTTACTTTCTCTTTATTTTCGCGCAATTCCCAATGAATCATGCTGCATCCCACCTTCACAGTCGTGTAACTTACGACTTACTTTATCCACGATTGACTATATCCACTTACTGAATAGCTTGGAATATAAGTTTTAATACGAAGAATTGATGACTCCGAACAGGAGTCCCTGTTATGCTGAGTGTTATCATCAGAGAGGATCCCGAACAGTTCATGAAAGGCATAGTTAATTAAACTAAATTTCAGAGATGGGGCTGCAGAATTACGTGTTAGTCTAGGAAAAAAGAAGTTTATTTGGCTTGTCAACTTAAACTTATAAATATCAAGAATATTTCTACGATTAATTAATAATTAATAGGGCAGACTAATCATAAGGAATCTACTTGGGCATGATGGCAGCCGCAAGTTTAATCCACGGAGAGCAAATAACAAGAATGGTTGCTGTACATAGTCTCATATGACTTGATGAATCGAATATTGCGAATATTGATGAATAAGAATAGGTCGAACAAAAGGTATAGGTTTTTGGATATTTGGATTCTGTTACTCAAATGTTTTGAGATCCAGTTGACAAGATTGACTGGTTAACCGAGAAATAATAATTTGTGGAAAAGTAAGGAGTGATTAACTGAATCGAAAATCTTACTAAAACATTATAGATGACGCAAGTCTAAATTTTTTCTTAAAGCCATTATTAAATTGGAAAGTATGCTCAGAAGGTTGCAGAGGTACGCTTCACGATTTGGGGATAGAATTGCATAAAAGTTGCAATTGCTGATGTTTCGATTTTTCAAAAACTTTTGGGAATTGCAGATAATTTAGAAGTGCGACTTAAGTTTTCGACATCAGATGAACTATCTTTTGTTTGCAGGGGATAAACGAAAAGATGAAGTGTTAACACAGTGCAAAAAGAACACACAAGCAGGTCGTCATCAGGGGCCGGTGAGTATACCGGCTTAATATGTTAAATAGACAAGTTGGGTAGTGGGGGAATGTATGAACATGAAATAAACACTATCTATGAAATCTATGAAATGAAACTATTACACTCCCGACTTCGTTCCGAGATGGGAAGCTAAATTAATTCCGACGTAAGGACAGCTATTAGTACTCTTCCTCCGGAACGGGAAGCTCGGTTAAATCTGTAAGTTGTGTATTTGTAAGGAACTACCCAATAACCTGAGATGTCGGCACTAAACAAAGCCTCAGTAAAAGCGATAATATCGAAATTGAAATAAAGAGAACCTACGTAAAGGTTAAATAGCTTCGATTTAAAACCTCGATCGTTTTGATAGGCAAACACAAGGGATGTAGTTATTTTTTTGACGCTGCAATTAATCTTAAGGCACCCCTAGCCTTGTATTATTTTACAATTATGTTTTCCGGCAGCATCTACTACAGATGTTTGTAAATATTCCAGGTAAAGCAATTAATTTGACGGATGATATATCCCTCTAATAGCCAAACTTGGGATTTGAATTTTTGCCCATATAAAGTGTTTTACATCATACATAGAGAAATAATGGGCAAACCTGGAAATAAAAATATGCCTATTAGAGGGCTAGTCACTTCAGGTGTGACAGCTGCGGCAACTCTATCAGCCGGTATTCTAAACGATGTATTGTAGGAACTACAACGACGGCGGACGAAAACACATCTGTTTTTCTCGTTCCATACCAGATCTTCGGGAACCGAACTTTGGTCCACAGCAGACCTTGTAGCTGCAGGTGTACAAAAAGAGTTGAGTTGCTGTGTCATCGGAGTTGTAGGCTGCAGATTTGTAGTCGAAGGCTGGATAACGGCATGTCACGAGGAATACACTGTACAGTGTTACGCCTTGGATACTCGCCCAACGGCTTTGGGTTATTGACTTACGTGCCCAGGGGTGTGAGCTTATCGTAAAGTTTGCAAAAACAATCAGCCCCTTAAAGCCCGCCCTGGTCTACCGCAGTCGCAACTATAGGTTAACATGGTATGCTTGATTGACTTGCCGTGATCTGCTTTTGGCATGCTTTTTAAAGCAGACAAGTTTAAAATCCAATATTATGCTCTACTTCTGTACCAACTCAAAGAATATTAAAATTGAATTTAGTAAAAGCAATACCAGCAATCTAATGAATACAGAAAGAAGATGAGGCGCGGTTTGAAAAAGAGTAAAATATATTTAAAGATTTTCGCTTGCGCAGTTAAACATAAACAATAAGAACCGATCGCGCCTATGGCAGCTAACATATATAATATATTGGTTCGATGTTGATAAGATTTTGATAATATGTTGCATGTATGTGCTAATATGTATATGAAACCAAAAAGTGCCGAGTTTGGTAAACATATCTTGAGAATCAAAACAGTTCTTCACACAAGAACTTAATTTTCGACCGATCGTATTCCGAAATTCATAAGGTTCTGCTTATATGCAGGCAGCATAGTAAAACTAATAATTGCTGAGCTTGGTCGAGCTATCTTCGTAAACAAGAAAGTTTTTCATACAAAAAAGGTTTTTTATACACCTACTTTTCGACTATTCATTCCTATTGCAGCTATATGATATAGTGGTCCATCGGCTGGTTAAGCCTATATACTCTTTGTTGAGTCAAACATGTCTACAGGTAATATTTAACATATCTTCGACAAGAACACAAGTTCAGAAATTGTCAATTAATACCAGAGAAGGCTAATTCTATTAATATTTATGTTAAGCAATTAGTTTTTATACATGAGTGTTTTTGTAATAATCAAAAACAAAGCAGAGCGAACACGTTGAGAAGTTGCAGGGAGCTTGTAAATTAGGGGGCTAATATCGATTTTTACCAATTTCGTGGAAACGGGTCAAGATATCGTTATAATTTTAAGTCTCTTTTATAGTTTCTGAGATCGTTGACTTCATGCATTCGGAAATACAGACGGTCGGACATACGGTGGGCAGACAGATTGACGGAGAGGGCTATATTAACTGGGCTATTGGTGCTCATCAAGAATATATATACTTTCTGGAGCCAAAAGTTTCCATCTGTCTCTTACATGCATTTACAAAAGTATCATACTTTTTTTTTTACCCATTTTTAATGAATATTGGGTATCTAAATATTTGGTTAAACTGGCGTAACCACCTAAAAGCCATTGAAAGCGTTGGCACATCTCTGCCAAATTGTGTCCTTCCTGGATATAAATTAGCAGGGAGCGGACATCTGGCAGCAGGCCACGGTAGTCCGTAAGGGGGTCTCATGGAAGCATTAACACAATTTGCGCTCGTTACGCGGTTTGCAACCCTCGCCAATTGGGAATCTCAGTTTTAAATCACCCCCGCAGCTACCCCCGGACTTAGGTCATTGTGTTGGTTGTGTTTTGTCATTAGTTTCATTTTATAATTTATTAACGTCAACATTGTAGCACAATTTAAACGAGGAGGCAAGTGAAGTGAAGATTTCCCAACTGTTTTTGAAAAGCGTACACGATGTGTTTCTTGATCACGTGCTTGTGTTTGTGTGTGTGCTTGTGCGTACGTTCTAGTTAGGGTGCTAACGTCATTGCCAACATTTTTTGGCTTTAAATGACCATCGAAGCGGATGCACTTTAATTTGACAACAATTGCGTAAATTGCCTCGTCATGCTGTTTGTCCTTTGACTTTCCACATCTTTGTGGGATGCTCATGTATGCATGCATTAGTGTATGCTGCTCGACTTTGATTTTAATGGATGCATCACTCAGACAACGACTGACATAAATGTCTCAAAGGTCACGTGACGTTCGTTTGCGACAATGCGACAGCAGATATATGAAGAAGCTTAAAACTTGAAAGTGTCTTGCTCTGTAGGCGTTTAGACCCGGGTTTGTACACACACGTATGCCCACTAATTCCCATTGCTTGTAAATTTGTACAATGTGTGATGAAGAATAATTTGAAATAGTAACAGATAATCTATTAGTATATTTAAATCTGTTCATGATGACTAAGTGAATAAACCCGCAGGAGCTAAATACCTGAATTTTTTGGGGCAGTTGTATTGGTAATATAATGAAAGATTCCTCACGAATGTGGGAAAATGTGGGTTCAAAACTGTTAAATGCAACTTCTTAGACCCTGAACCTATCGGAAATGGGTAAAAACGACACAATTGTGTACATGTATGTAAAAGGCAGTAGGAAGCATCTCCGGCCCCCATATATATATTATTGATCAGCATCAAAAGCCGAGCTGATCTAGCCATGTTAGTCTGTCTGTCCGTCCGCCCGTCTGTGCGTATGTATGTAAATGTCGATTTAATGCAATAAAAATCTATATCAAAATCCTTTCTTTTAGCATATCTTCAAGGTATTAAGAGACACCAAATGTGAAATGTAGCTTCTCGTACAGTATACGCAAGTCATATATATTTCATTATTTGCATGCCACCATCCTGAAAAATCCAATATATATAACCATAAATTTTAATTGGAACATCCAAAATTTAAACCTTTTGTCTTTTTGCTTAATCCATCAAAATCGGGAATGAAATACAGAAGTTATTTTAGAAAACGTGTGGTCACAGTCATATTCTCAAGCTAAGTGGCTGTTAGCACAAAGCGGAAGAATTTCTATGCGTGTGCACTTTTTCAATAGAATTGCAATTGCGATTATATTGTGTGCTGTGTATTAGTTCGATTTGTTGACCCTGCCGCAAGTACTATCCCATTTGGTGGAATTTTTTGTTATTTTATTTTCAATAAGGCTAGTTGTATCCCTTTACCAATTAAATAGCGTTCGCGTAGCGCGAGCTGCTTCTGGTTCAGAGTATTCAGAGTCAGACCGTCCTGACTGAGCACTGCTTATTTTATTTGTATTTGACTGACTCGTTTTTAAGGTTTTTCAAATATACTATGTATATTTGATACATAATTGAATCTTCTAACAAAACCGTCTCTTATGTGTGAAATAATAGGACGAATGTGCAAATTTCAAAGCTCTAATTTGAAAATTTGTAAACAAATACGAGTTTCAGTGATTTTTGAAATTTACAAAAAGGTCGAAAAACATCCGAAAACGGCTGAAAATACTTATTAACTTTCTTGTGAATCCACTTAAGCTCATTGTAAGATATCTATGAAAAGAGCTTTACGCTATGGACTTCAAACTGATTTTTAATTATCAATGTAAAGTATTATTTGACAGGCCCATACCATTTGAGAAAAATCTTCTGGGTGAAAGTAGGTGTTCAAGGAAGTTCAATCCAAGGTAGTACCCAGGAATTCCGGGTAATACTCGCAAGCTTAATATAAAATAATATAATAAAATAATGATTAAGCAAATTGCTTGATAAAATTGACAAATAGTTTGATAACAATTACAAGCGCAATTACCCATAAGTAAAGTTTGAAAACTGTTCATTATACTGGCAGATTGAGACTGTCCGTTGAACATTTTCTAGCACGCGCATGTATGTATGTATTTCATAAAAAGGTAGTTCTGTGGGGACGAATGCACCTTTATTCAAGTAAATGTAATATAATTTACTATCCGCACCTTGTTTACATAAAATTAATGACTGCATTAGATAAATTACATTTGGAGGCGCTAGTGCTGCCTTTTATAAGGTGGACATATAGTTGAAAGTAGTCTGTAAGTGTGCTTTTGTGTTTACACATGTGTTTTAAGAGAGTTGCTATGCTAGTTAATAAAAGGTTTCAAGCTTGAACAGCAACAACAACTCTGTCATTGACATCCTTGTCCTAATAACTGTTGTTAAATCATTAGTTTTCTGCCTATATAATTTTGAATTAAGAGAATGATGATTTTTTTTGTGCCGTATTTTTAACGATTGTATTCATTTTATTGGCTTGGTTCAATATTTTTATCACTTAAATATATTAACGAATCATCGATTAGAATATCATTCATTAAAGTAAATGCAAAATCACAGGGCTTTTTTGACACCTGGCCCACCAATCAATGAATATAAACGATTATAAGACAATCAGAAATTATATATGTCAAAAAGTTTATTAAAAATGCTTACGGTATTTGAATCAGAATCGTATGACACCCCACACATATTCAACCATAATGTTCTGATTCCACAAAAAGTTCAAGTGAGATCAATTTTAGACTATTCCAAAGTATCCGAATCTCTTACAAAGTTTTTGATCACTGATAGCTTGAGGTGCTATAGCGCTAGAGGCGCATTTTAAACATTATAATTAACCAACAGATGTGCTTCTCGTCTTAGCCAGTTCTCCTTTGAGTAATACTCATGGCAAGCTTGACCTTTCCAGCGAAAAAGAAAGAATCTACATATTATACAACCACCTTGAAAACCAAACAAACATGCCTATAAGTTTTAATTCGCAGACGTACTCTTACTGATGCTACTTACATATAATACATATAATATGCAAATTACGTTTCGTGAGGTTCCGAAAAAAAGTTCGAGAATGTCACAAATGCACACACCATCATCATTCAACGTGTAGAATTAAGCGAATATCTGTCTGTATGTACGTCGGTAACAATCTCTGTTGACGTTTTTTTTATGTGGTAGACAGATAGACAGTTATTGTCGAAAACTAAAAAAGAAAAACACTGTCATCTGTCCGCGAACACCACTACTGACATCGAGCATTCCACCGAGCCAAGCTTATTTTGAGCGCCTTATCGTGTCTCAACCATAGATTTCAATGATTAATATTTTAAACGACCCTTTATTTATGTTATTATCTCTATATATATAACTGTTTGTCCTGACTGATTGGTGATCAACGCACAGCCCAAACCGTAAGAGCTAGGAAGCTGAAATTTTCACTGTAGCTACCTTATGTGATGTAGGTGCACGTTAAGACGGGGTTTCGGGAAATTCCACCCGCAAGTGTGGAAAAATCGCGAAAAACGTTTGTATGTAACATTTTTGTCTACCATCCGATCGGCCTCAAACTTATTTTCAAAGATCTTTGTTCAAATTCATTTGAGGGGTGTTTCACACTTTTAGGTAAATCCGTTCCTCCTTGGTGGAAATGGAGGTCAAAGATTTGGTGGGTGACGTTTCGCGCTCAAATTCATTTCCAGAGATCTATAAGAAAAATCATTTGATACGTGTTTCACACTTTTCGCAGAATTCAAACTTCTTCGGGGGGAATGCGATTTAAAGATTTTTTTGGGCGAAGTTTTAAGTTGTGTCCGATTTGCTTCAAACTTATTTTCAAAGCTCTACATAAGAACTTAATAAATACGTATTTCAGCGATTTGGAAAATTCCACCCACACCAGTGGTAAATTGGCGGAAAACGGTTGTATGAAAGTTTTTTGTTTACCATTCGATCGGCCCCACACTTATTTTCAAAGATCTTTGTTCAAATTCATTTGAGGGGTGTTTCACACTTTTAGGAAAATCCGTTCCTCCTTGGTGGAAACGGAGGTCAAAGATTTGGTGGGTGACGTTTCGCGCTCAAATTCATTTCCAGAGATCTATAAGAAAAATCATTTGATACGTGTTTCACACTTTTCGCAGAATTCAAACTTCTTCGGGGGGAATGCGATTTAAAGATTTTTTGGGCGAAGTTTTAAGTTGTGTCCGATTTGCTTCAAACTTATTTTCAAAGCTCTACATAAGAACTTAATAAATACGTATTTCAGCGATTTGGAAAATTCCACCCACAACAGTGGTAAATTGGCGGAAAACGGTTGTATGAAAGTTTTTTGTTAACCATTCGATCGGCCCCACACTTATTTTCAAAGATATTTGTTCAAATTCATTTGAGGGGTGTTTCACACTTTTAGGAAAATCCGTTCCTCCTTGGTGGAAATGGAGGTCAAAGATTTGGTGGGTGACGTTTCGCGCTCAAATTCGTTTCCAAAGATCTATAAGAAAAATCATTTGAGACGTGCTTCACACTTTTTGCAGAATCCAAACTTTTTCGGGTGGAATGCGGCTCAACGATTTTTTGGACGAAGTTTTAAGTTGTGTCCGATTTGCTTCAAACTTATTTTCAAAGCTCTATATAAGAATGTAATAAATACGTGTTTTAGCGATTTGGGAAATTCCACTCGCAACAGTGGTAAATTGACGGAAAACGTTTGTATGAAAGTTGTTTGTTTACCGTCCGATCAGTTTCAAAATCATTTCAAATTTGTTTGAGAACATTGATTTTATAACATACGTGCCACGGGCAAGGCCGGGTTATACCCGTTAGTGTTACATAAATATGGGTGAGGAAATATAAATACATTTTTAAGAGTTTCCTCCAATTTTAAAGTTAAAAATCCCAAACATTATCGCACAAAAAAATCATAATTTTCTCTTCTAATGCTGCAATACTCATGATTTAAATTCAAAAGTGTGTATAAATTATCAATAAATATATACTTTAGCTTTTAGGAACAGTACATTTGAAAAATTCATTTAGAAAAATCTCAGCATAGAAGCTTTTCATAGTGGGTTTTCGTCATATGAGGCCCCACATGTATCAGGAGTGGTATAAGATGCATTTTGGCTGTTACCTAGTGTTACCATCGATGAGAGAATAAAGCTTAGACAAGAAACATGGAGCCAACCAGCGCACAGAAATAGACTTCAAAACAGACTTCTTGCTAATGACACTCCGCGCTGCTCCTGCTCCTTTCTTTGTTATGGTAATAAGCTTGGCAAGCGGCCAAGTGGCCCGCCTGGCAACGAATTTCTATTCAGCGCGGGTGGTACATTAAAATATGATTAACTTTCTGGGTTATGGCGTTGTCGTGTCTATTTAATTAACAGTGAATTCTCGCTCAGTTTTTTTTATACACTTGCCAAGGGTATATCAGCAATGCTATTCTCTAGAAAAGATTATGAACTATCGGCGGGCTTCTTTTTCAATATTCCACACAACATTTAATACCCATAATTGACAAGATATTGGGAAAGGCAATAATTTTTTGTGTGAGTGATTTGAAATTCATTTTCAGAACAGTTTCTTGAATTTAGCAGTCAAAATGGCTGGATAATAAATTGAATCGGGAATTTTCTTTCAGAATTAATCTTATAAGGGCCGAGTATTCAGGATAGATGGTATATTGGCATTGGTTTATTTTCAAACTGTGTTTACACTGATGACGTTCAAAATGGAGTAGAAGAGTAAAAATACTTCGAATTGATTTCAAGGATATACATACAAACATAGTCACCACCCTCGCTTTTATTTTGGGCTATTCAGTGTGCTTGCGTATGCCGTATCCTGCGCTAGCTAATGACACTTAGACAAGTTCGTTGCTTTCACTTGTGGGCTGACAAAAGGCGCTAATCTATATTTTACGTGTTTAGCGTTTACGCTTTACTTTTGGGTCAAATTATCTGGCCAATCTAATCATAATTATGTGATTTCAATTGTTGTACAATAATTGTATTAAAATGGGGGCCCTTTACTTATTTGTATCTGCTTACTTGCTATCGCTGTCTTGAGTCTCGTCTGCTGTTCGACATTTTGTTAAAAGGTGACAATTAATTTGTCAATAACGAAAATTGTTGCCAGAAAAATTCCACACCAGCTAGATAAGGCTAATTGGAATACCAGCCTATTCCAACAACTTGGTTCGTGCTCGTGCCTCATTTTTGCCATTATGCTTTGGCCGTGCTTCCATTTTATGGTGTACTTCTTGCATTGCGACGGCATATCGTTATACTTATGATATATAGTCTAGTTGACGGCTCCGTACCCATAGTAATTTTAATTATTTTGTCATTTGTATGAATTAAAATATTTTAGTCGCTGGTGATTTTATTGTCACTGATCACAGAAGGGTTAAATGTTGTCAGTGTCGCTGTAAATGTATGAACGTGGCGTGTAGGTATGCTTGCATGCATCATTTATTGATTAATGATTATTTGGCCGTTGGCTTTATTAGGCTGTGTGACAACTCAATTCAGTTGCTAGTCACTCATAAGCAGGAAAGAACAGATATCTTCGGGGTACCCAAGATAAAACACCCCTTCAGACATATATCAGATGTGCGTAATAGTTTGTTTATATTGATTAAATTTTGCATGTACATATATTTATATACATATATTAATGTTTGTAGTTGATAGATTTGGTTCCCATATTTTTAGGAACCAACAGCAGTATGCCAATGCTAATGAAAATCTGCATACATATTAGTAGTGTTTTCAAGCTCGTTATTGGCAAGTTTGTTTAGAATATCTGGAACAATCAAAAAAAGTTTTTATTCCTATATTCTTACGCTATCAAAATTACGCACATTACGCCAAGCTTAATTTGCAAGCTCAGAGGCAAATTTGCATATATGCTAAATAATTAGTGATAAAGTTATAATTTCCTTTGCAGGCGTACTAAAATGGGATTACACTCTTTATGTTATAGGAGCTGCAACTCGTTGTTGATTTTTAGCAGACACTGTCGTAGATTACATACCAAGTCCAAAAAGGATTAATATATTAATATTTTGCATCGTAGAGAAAGAACACTATGTTTGCTTAGGAGCCAGTCTGCGGCGACTTAACGGATATAGGGTTTCCATGAAACTCCATTGTGCAGAGTTTAGTTCAATGAGTGAATCATTTCATTATATACAATTCCGCCTCCACGCAAACGTGCAGTGTTGCCATTTCATTCCATCATAGCATGGAAGCTTTGTGCGGTTAAGCCGTTGTATGTGCCCCGTGAAATGGGTGTAATGAGGAATAGATTTTCGGGATCTGACACTAAAAGGGGAAAGTTTAATTGCGCAAAACGCTTTTCTGCTATTTCCCCATAAGACCTATACTAGATATCTTCAGCTCGTCGTGTTGTATATCGTCAGAAGGTTTGTCTTCAAGTGAGGATTTATATTTCGGAGCTTCTCTTAAGGGTAAGCCATTCATCCAAAGGGTTGCGGGAAATCATAAATCTTCGACGCAGTAGTCGCTTGAGCCTCATCACGTCAAGGATCTCAGCTTTAAAAAGTTCCTGGACTAGAAGCTCTGTGAGGCTGATTGCCTAGCATGGCAACATCATACATGTTTCTCACAAGTAATTCTATATTAATATTTGGTTATTATATTATAAAATAAAAACTAACAAGCAAGTAACAAACTTCAGTCAGGAGTTCCCGACTAGGGGATACCCTGCACCCACTTTTACCATCACCAAATGCAGCTCGAGCTACGCGCTCGTTTGCTTTAGTAGTAATAACAAGTAAGAGGTTCTAGTCGGGAGCTCCCGACTAGGGGATGCCCTGAACCCTCTTATTCTTATGTACACCAAATGCAGCTCGTTTGCTTTAGTAGTAATAAAAATAAATTTAAAAAAAAATGTTCCCTTGGCAGTTTGGACTCGCAACTGACCGCATTACTTGCTGCCGCCTCTACGCAACAGCCGCACCAGCCAAAATAAACAAAAAAATGGTTTCCTCGTCAGGGATTGAACTCGCAACTGACCGCGCCTACTTCCGCCGCCTCTACTCAATAGCCACACCAATAATTAAGTCTCAATGAGAAAAACGCGAATTAAAATAGGAGCACAGAAAACAATACAATCGCAATTGCAATGCTGTTGATAGAATTCAAAGCAGACGCGCAGGAATGTGTGTGTGTACATGTATAAAGAAATTCTTGGAATTTGCGCTAGCTGATGCTAACACGTGCCCATATAATTTTTGTGTTTCTTAATCGTTCTTAATGAAATTTTCGACAGTACATCTTAGAATAGAAATAAGAAAATTTGTGTATTCTCAAAAATTCAATTGCATATAAATTGTAGCTTAAATTGATGGGCAATACAAGTTGGATAATTAACTTGATTTACAACTTTGCGGTGGTAGCGGGGAGTTGGCGATAGGTATAAAATGAAAGATACTTGATGTATACATATATACTATTCTAGAAGCTACATGTCAAGTTTGGTGACTCTTGCTCATATTATTTGCCGTAATTGTTCAAAAAACAGGATTTCCATATAGATTTTAATCGATTAATTGGAAACGGGGCAAGTTATGGAATATCGAAAACAAACTCGATCTGCGCGGGGACTAGGAGGATCCACAGCTAAAATTTCAAAAAAAAAATTCACACGGACGGACGGACAAACCGACAGACGGACATGCCTAGATCGACTCGGCTATTGATGCTGATCAAGAATATATAAACTTTATAGGGCCGGAGATGCTTCCTTCTGCCTGTTACATACATTTGCACAGATACATAATACCCCTTTTTCCCATTTTCAATGGGTTCAGGGTATAAATATAAATATATATGTGAGTTCAGATGCATATACGCACATATAGCTTTGCGCGTGTCTGATAATACAAAATATATGTAAATTCTGTTTTTTGCATACACTAGCTGAATATCGTAATACCTTTTTCAACCATTTGCTGAATACAGGGTATCCAAACTACATTTTGTTGGGCTATTGATGTTGCAGTTGGCAAGTCGGTCGAAAAGCAACGTCATAATTGCTATGGCAGACTGGGCGAGGACTTGAATTTGACTTGGATTTGGAAACTTAGGAATTTGCGCCAACAGCTGAAGACCCTAAAATACAAAACAGAAACGGACATGGAATGGAGCCCGGAGTCAGACTTAAAGTCAGACAAGTTGGCAATGGCAACGGCAGCGACGTCTGTGGCTAATTACAGGGCTGCCAGTAACAGAAGCAACATCAAAAACAGCAACAGAAATGATGTGGTATATATATATACATATATATATATATATATATATATATATTTATGTATGCCGTAGAGGCTGCTTCTCTTATTTGCAAAACCGCATTTTTACTTTGTAATGCTGCTTAAAAGGCATAAGGGAAATATACACTCAGAAATAAACCGACCAAAATTGCTCTAAAATTTAAAAGTTCCCCGATTTTTTAGAAAAACAATTTCTAAAAATAAGTGATGTTCTTGTATGAAAGGTAGAAAATTCTTCAAAACAGCACAAAACAATTTGTTTAAAATAGGAAATTGTTTAGCAATAAGACTTCAGAAATTTGTACAGTCAAACAAATTTAAGATTACCTCACTATGAGTAGTCTCTCTTTTAAAATGGGGTATATTGTTTTTGTGCAAATGCGTGTTATAGGAATGAAGCATCTCTCACCCTATTAAGTACTGGTCAGCATCAATAGTCAAGTCGATCTAGGCATTTCCGTCCGTCTGCCGGTCCGTATGCATGAACGCGTCAATCTTAGAACTGGAAAGCTAGTGAAATTTCGAACGTTGATCCTTAAGTGCCCGCGCAGTATAATTTAGTTTTGACCATCGATAATTTTCCAAGCAATCGAAAAAAATCGATATCGAAATCCGGTTTTTGAGCATATCTCTTAGGTTTTATAAGATACAGAAACGGAAATTAACACGAATAAATAAAAGTAGAACTTTACAACAATTTAAGGTCACAAACTTAAGGTTCTTATCTTTTCGCGCATATACGAATATTCTACTGCGCAACAGGATCGGCTCCAGAAAAGTTCATCAAGATCGGTTAACAAACACAAACGTTTTTTAATAAAGCGTTGGCAAGCCTCGTGGCAACTAGCACAATGCGCAAAAATTTCTTTATACATAAATTCTATAAAAAGGATTGATGGTATTTTATGTTATGCTGTAGGTGCTTCTGCTTAAGCCGTAAGGCGTTAAGCGATGAAAATTAGCTCCCTCGGTAAAAAGGTAAAAAGTGCTAAAAAAAAGCATGAGCAACAATTCGTATGTATGTAAGCGGAAAATACAGAGCCGAACAACGCAGCTCTTAACGGTATAGTAAAAACGACCAAATAATCTCTATATATATAAATGTTTGTCCTGACTGACTGACTGATTGGTGATCAACGCACAGCCCAAACCGTAAGAGCTAGGAAGCTGAAATTTTCACTATAGCTACCTTATGTGATGTAGGTGCACGTTAAGACGGGGTTTCGAGAAATTCCACCCGCAAGTGTGGGAAAATCGCGAAAAACGTTTGTATGTAACTTTTTTGTTTACCATCCGATCAGCCTCAAACTTATTTTCAAAGATCTTTGTTCAAATTCATTTGAGGGGTGTTTCACACTTTTAGGAAAATCCGTTCCTCCTTGGTGGAAATGGAGGTCAAAGATTTGGTGGGTGACGTTTCGCGCTCAAATTCATTTCCAGAGATCTATAAGAAAAATCATTTGATACGTGTTTCACACTTTTCGCAGAATTCAAACTTCTTCGGGGGGAATGCGATTTAAAGATTTTTTGGGCGAAGTTTTAAGTTGTGTCCGATTTGCTTCAAACTTATTTTCAAAGCTCTACATAAGAACTTAATAAATACGTATTTCAGCGATTTGGAAAATTCCACCCGCAACAGTGGTAAATTGGCGGAAAAGGTTGTATGAAAATTTTTTGTTTACCATCCGATCGGCCCCACAGTTATTTTCAAAGATCTTTGTTCAAATTCATTTAAGGAGTGTTTCACACTTTTCGAAAAATCCGTTCCTCCTTGGTGGAAATGGAGGTCAAAAATTTGGTGGGTGACGTTTCGCGCTCAAATTCGTTTCCAAAGATCTATAAGAAAAATCATTTGAGACGTGTTTCACACTTTTTGCAGAATCCAAACTTTTTCGGGTGGAATGCGGCTCAAAGATTTTTTGTACGAAGTTTTAAATTGTGTCCGATTTGCTTCAAACTTATTTTCAAAGCTCTACATAAGAACTTAATAAATACGTGTTTCAGCGATTTGGGAAATTCCACTCGCCACAGTGGTAAATTGGCGGAAAACGTTTGTATGAAAGTTGTTTGTTTACCGTCCGATCAGTTTTAAATTCATTTCAAATTTGTTTGAGAACATTGATTTTATAACATACGTGCCACGGGCAAGGCCGGGTTATACCCGCTAGTATTAAATATGTCAACTTCTTAAAATTTTGACACGTTTTAAAACGATTTTATATTTTAAATTATTTTTTTAAGTTTAGAAAATAATTTATAACAAATCACTTAGTTGTTATATTATCTCATATTGAGCATGCCTTAATTTTCTTGTAAAGTGCGAACAGAGAGATGTTGGCGCCTGGCAGTGCGCAAACCCTTAGGCTTGTCCACATTATTTCAACCACCTCAGGCAATGGCAAAAAACAAAAAACCCTCCAGTTAACTCTCATAATTGTCATATACCCTGCAACCACTGAAAAACAGAAGCATCTCAGACCCTGATTATATAATTTAGATCAACATTCACTTTTATGTTTAAAAATACGTCCATCGGTCTGTATGATGATAAGTTTTCATATACCGTATGCCGATCAAGTTAAATTTATTTCATAGATAGTTTTCGTGTTTTTTCCAAAACCAATGTTGAATACCCTTGTAGACTGGTGGCTTATTGTTTTGCAGGTATAAGATATCTCGGAAAACAGACAGTTGCATTAAAAACGATGCTATCTAGGATAAAATATCAATGGTTGAAAGCTGAAAACCCCTCCGGATATGATATGGTTATCCGGTGTTTATAATTTTTTGCAGATACGTAAGGAGAATTAAATTAGGAAATGCCATAATAGGCCTTAAAAAATAAAAACATTTTTTTTGACCGAAAATTCCTATCCCAGCTACATTATATAGTGGTCCGATAATGACTGTTTCGACTTATGTACTGCCGTCAACGGAAAGACGGACCTTTGCAAAGTTTAATCTCAATACCTTTAAAACTAAGATAAACTGTCACGAAACGTAAATGTAACGTACTGAATATTATAAAGTACGTTCATTCTTCATCAGTATTAGAAGTCGAGTTGATATAGCCATTGCCGTTTGTATGTTTCTATTTGAATTTATTAAAAAATAAAACACTCTTTAATTAAATTTAAAGATAAAATAGTTTTCTTTGGGTTTGAGCCCCGCACTTCATGATCGGGGCCCCTAGATGAAGATGAAAGATTATGCAATTTATTTGGTTGGGTCTGGCAAAAAGGGTAAGAAATATTTATCGAATAACGTAATTGTTTGGTATATATTTTTGGGAATCGTATCTTATTTACAGAAAAACATTTTATCCTTTCGCACATTTTGATCATGCTTAATGATTTTGCTGCTGCTCTATGCCCAGCTTCAGGTTTCTGAGTGCCAGAAAGTGCGAATTTTAGTTCTTGCCTTCAACAAGACGAGCCATTTTAATGTAGGACTTATGGAACTCAACAGGTACCACACCAAAAAGGCTCAATCTGTTGAGAACGGGCATGCAGGTTGCAACATCAATGCAAAAACGTACACATGCACACATACTATGCTATTTCGTTACAGTTTCCAACTTTACCTTCTTTAGCTGGCTTCCTTTGTACTTTGCCGCACTTTTGATTTAGTTTTTTACTTTATAAATTATTATTTCTTGCTTTGAAAACTGCTTTTGACCTGCCATTGACTTGGTGTTCGACAGTTCACCGGCTCGGTTCTTTGTTCGCTTAATCATGGGTCAGACTGGTGGCGCCAGTTCTAAATGGTTTTTGGTTTTTCTAGGCTGCAGATCTAACAGCTTGTTCACAAATTTATAAAGTCTGCCGCTATTATTTTCCATCGTTTATTAATCGATATTCACTTTTGAGGCTACACCGAATATCAATTATGGTTATTACTACTTTAATAAGTACTTAATAAAATTTGAACAGCTTACATTAAAATTAATTTTCACACGCTAGATTAGAAAGTTATAATTTTAAAAGGCGAATTTTATGCACTACAGGCTGAAATAAATAGATTACGAGCAACTCAGTAATTATATTTTGGTTTTGAGCGTATTACGAATGCATTTATAAGCGAGTAAAAATTATCTACTCGAAAGTGCCGATTAGCATTTACCCGGACGTGCACAAAACTTAAACTTTGCCCAATACGTCCTTGGGCCTGTATATTATTCGACCCAGGGAGGGGGATTTCTTAATTATTAATCTTTAAACACATTGTTTGTTTGTTTCCATATATCCTGGTTCAGTTCTCCAAAGCATTAACAGTTCACCCTCGTTGCTAATGTATGTATGTAATAGACAAAAGAAAGCATCTCCGACCCCATAAAGTATATATATTCTTAATCAGGATAACTAGTTGAATCGCTAACGCCATGTACGTTTTTTAGCTAGTGTGTCCGGCTGTGAATCTGTATGATCGCGTTGATCTCGAAAACTAAAAATGCTAGAGACGTAAAAATAAAATACATATAAATCGTATATCGATTATAAACCACAATCTGCTCCCATTTCTATAATTTCGATAAAAATCCAATTTGAGATTTGATTTAATAATTAATAATAATAATAATTTAAGAAACTACGGCCTTTGCTATATACTAGAGGATTTAAAATAATCTTTTGTACTATCAAAAGTTCCAATTGTTTTGTTTTGTCAAGAAATGTGTAACGCATAGAAGTATTTCTGGTACCCTAAAGTATATATACTCTTAATCAGTATTAACAGCTTCAAAGCTACCTTTATTAAACTTAGCTTAGGTTAATTTCGAGCTTCACAATTATTTGTGCATATTTGATAGCTATGAGGTATATGTCTGCTATATGCTATTTAATTAACAAATATAATCGTAAAACCAGATGCGAAACGATTTTTTTGTTTATATTTACATTGGGATGACTATTCTCTGATGCTTGAATAACTTAATTTAATCCATTTAAAGCTTAATACCCGATAGCATCGATGGTAGGGAGCAAAATCGATCGATCAAGTGGGCGACAATCCATGGTTTGACAGCTCTAGTATAAACACATATATTTGGCTGGCATATACATATAAACACCGAAGGTGTATGTATTTATAGAAACAGCTGGAATTATTGTAAAGCTATCTAGACGCTGTGTAAAGTGTATCGCTTAAGTGGTTACTCCCGACTAATCGATAATGTTATTAAATAATAATGTTATTAAATTTGACCATTTTTTTTTTGTTTCACAGCCGCTGTTAAAGTGTGTACAGTGCCCTCACCGTGCTCGTGTTCCTGTGTGTTACGAGTGTGCCACTATGTATAAAAAAACTGTGAATGTATATTAAAGCCATGTGGAGATGGGTATAGGGTATAAAAATAGTCTTGTTTGAATTTTAGAAGTTTTAGCAAGACGACGCCCAATCAGTCGCTGTGTCAAAGACGCATAATTATGGGTAAGCATGCAGTCTATGAAGAAGAAGAGAGCAAATGTAGAACCAACCAAGCCGCGAACAGATCATTTATATAAAAGACGAGCACATACAAGTCGTTGTTTGCTTGTTGGTGTCTTCGCTTGTGAAAGGGTAAAGTTGCTTGGGGTCAGACATTGCGCAATGATGAATTATTTGTAGACTGTTACTGGATTGACGGAGTTTGGTTTGTGGAAATGTTTTGGACTGTGCTGACCGCATGGCAAACAGGTGTCAAAAGGTTGCTGGAGGCTGCCACTTACGTTTCTTACAAACATATTTACATTCGCACGCATTTTGTCTAATATTTTTTAGTTGCGTTCTTTTAATCAAGAAGGTCTAATTGCAGGACCGGTATTAGACTTGGTCTTGACAAGGGCTATTTGTAAAATTTGGATTCCAAATCATGGGCGTCTTCCAACCCGAAGCAGCCAAAGCAACCAAATGAACCGATTTGAATTTATTTTATTACGAAATTATTTCTTGTTGTTTCACTTTAGGCAGCACAGGCTGATTCCATCTTTAATTGTCCTATTTTATCATTCCCTTTGTACTTCATGTTCGGTGGTTTCCTTTTGGAACCGTCCTAACCCAATTAAATTAGGCAGCACCCGTAGCAGTCAGTTCCAAATGGGAATAAATGGTTTTTACTGTTTGACCATTGTCGAGCCGAAAAGTGAGAAACTGAATTTGCTTTTGCGCTCTGCACCTACATGTAATTAGTGCAATTGCTGAATGAATTACCAGTGCAGTTTTAAGAATTTCATCCTGTGAGTTTCGTCCGTACCTAAAACAGTTAGACTACATTTACAGTACAGATGAAAAACTATTTATATTTCTTGTACCTTCATAAATGACAAGTTCAAAGCAGCTGTAGCTAATTGTAAGGAGACCTGCCAAATGAAGGCTATAACCATTATTAGCTTAAATAATTTTAATTCCCAATGTGTTTTCCTTTTAGCCCAATACACATTAAATATATTTTCAAATCTGTACACAATCAACATAATTCTATATAAAACTCTTTGCCGTACCTAATTGGGTATTAACGCACAGCCAGGCCGTAAGAGCTTCAAAGCTGAATTTTTATTGTAGTAGTTACCTTTGATGAACGTTTACGCTAAGGGAAAGGTTTTGGGAAATTCCATCCGCAAGTGTAAAAAAATCGCGAAAATCGTTTGTAAAAAACTTTTTCACTCATTTTCAAAGATCTTTACTCAAATTCATTTGCTACCTATTTTACGCTTTCTTCAAAATTTATCTCAGTTTGAAGCCAAAAAGTCAAGGTCGGAGAATACCTTCTGTTACTCGAATAGATTTTTGTTAATCTATTAATGACTGATTTCCCCCTTCCGTTTAAATAAGTGTATTTGTGGAAGTAGTTAGTTTTTGTGGCTGTTGTAGCGTTGTAGAGGCCAGCAAAACAACTGCGACGTAGGACGATGCGGTTGTACATTATGAAATGTCCGTTAAAATCCAAAGGCGATGCGCGACAGGCTAAGTATACCGTGGCTAGTTTAGTTTGGAAATTTGAACAGCACTTGGTAGTAATATAACGTTAGCTTTAAGTAGCAACAGCTTAGAATGTTGCTTTGGTGCGCATACACAGAAAATAAATCATAAATTATGCGAATTAAATTTTTAATAATTCTCATGGCAAAGTTAAGAAATAATTCTCCAACTCAAAGTCTGCCAATGGCCGCATCTCTGGGTCTGTCTGCGTTATGTTGCCAACAAATGGGATGGAACAAATTATTTAACGCGTCAGGCATATCTGGCCATAAGACTGCATCAGCTATTCAGTCATGCATCCTGCCCGTGGGCCATAAAACTGGCGCAGATTTAAGTTATAGTCTTTAAAGTCCAAGTTACTGAGGCTTAAAACCCTGACTGCTTACCATCTCACAAAAATTGTGACATAGGTCTATTGATATTGTAGACAGATGCCAAGTAACCAACGGCAATGAAATTGGCCTTTCGGAGTGATGTAAAAAAATTCAGTGCCTGCTATGTTCAGTATTCAAAAGATTGCAAGGAAAAGGAAAAACCAAAATTAAAACGGTTTTTGAATCTAATTTATAACTTTAAGTATATAAAAGATTTCAAACATTTTTATTATGCCCAAATAATGAGATATGAAAGTGGATCAAAGTAAATAGACCAGTTTTGGGCGAGTGGTTCCAGTAAGTTAACCTATTGTTATAATTTGAGACTCCTAACGCATCTAGTGTAATAAATCTAGACGCTAATTAAAACACAACAAAAATGTTATTGGCTAAAGCGAGAGAAAGAGAGACACGTGCAATAATCTGAGGCTGTGCCTGTGAACTTGTCAAAGAGCTGTCGTAACAAGTCATATTGTTTGGGTGGCTCCAAAATATTTTTTTTTTAGCTGCTGTGACATATTTATGAGCTGCCAAAGGGGTTGGCGGTGGATTTCGGCATTTGGATAGGCAGCTAGACAAGGTAGTTGGTACTGTTTTTGTAGTTCTGCTGACAGTAGTAAAAATTAATTGAATAGCTGCAGCTTAGCGAAGCAACATATCTTGCTTGCAGCAGCCCCTAAAGTACAACACTTAAAGCAGACTGTCCAGCCCGCCTACACTTACCCTGTGAAAGGGCCCATTTAATCCGAACAGACTGCCTGATGTTATTTGTTAGCCTAGTTTGTTTGTTTATTGCACACCAGGAGTAGTGTTGCCTCCGCCAGGCTAGATACCGACCCGCAACAATCACCACTGCTGTACTGCTCCCCCTTTAATGTGTGCATTTTCTGAGTGTTGTTGTTGTCAACGGCAAAGACCACGCCTTTTTTGCGTTAATTTCAATGGGGAAAAATGCTGCACTATTCCCACATCAAGCACCAAGCCCAACAAACCGAAACCCAACCTAAAAATAGTCCAACCCGACTGAAACCAGGCCAATCCAAGCCCAATCTTCAGCCTCGTTTCTGATTCCTCACCTTGTTTGTAACGTTTTTTGTCATTCTCATCGCTGATGTCGTCTGGTTGTTTCATTATTTGATTTTAATATCCTGTACTCATCGAAAATGGAAAAAATGTTGGTTCTGTAAAATGTGTGTACATAGAGATAACATGCAGCAGAAGGTAAGCTCCAACCGCCGAGTCGATCCAACCATTACCGTCTGTCTGTCCATCCATATATCATCGAATCCAGCAACTCTAAGAGCTATAATTTAAAACGTAGGTGCTTTTTATTTTTTGCCGACGCAGATAATGTTTATAACCACACAATGTTTGGTATTTTAAGTTCATGACCGCTCCAAATTTTTATCTTGAAATTTAAGATATCAATTCCCTGTTTCCCGCTCGTGGTAAATTTAAACCTAACCGTACTATCTCTAACTCCACTCCCTAAACACAGTAGCGGGTATAACCCGGCCTTGCACGTATGTTATAAAATCAATGTTTTCAAAAAACTTTGAAAATGACATTGAAATGCATTTTCTACCGAAGGAGTTTAGATTTTGCGAAAAATGTGAAACACGTCTCAAATGATTTTTCTTATAGATCTTTGGAAATAAATTTGAACACAAAACGTCATCCAACAAATCTTCGACCCCCATTTGCATCAAGGAGGGATGGATTTTTCAAATAGTGTGAACAACCCCTCAAATGAATTCGAACATAGATCTTTGAAAATAAGTTTGGGGCCGATCGGATGGTAAACAAAAAAATTGCATACAAACGTTTTCCGCCAATTCACCATTGTTGCGGGTGGAATTTCCCAAATCGCTGAAATACGTATTTATTAAGTTCTTATGTAGAGCTTTGAAAATAAGCAAATGAAGCAAATCGGACACAACTTAAACCATCGCACAAAAAATCTTTGAGTCGCATTCCACCCGAAAAAGTTTGGATTCTGCGAAAAGTGTGAAACACGTCTCAAATGATTTTTTTTTCTTATAGATCTTTGGAAACGAATTTGAGCGCGAAACGTCACCCACCAAATCGTTGACCTCCATTTCCACCAAGGAGGAACGGATTTTTCGAAAAGTGTGAAAAACCCCTCAAATGAATTTGAACAAAGATCTTTGAAAATAAGTTTGAGGCCGATCGGATGGTAAACAAAAAAGTTACATACAAACGTTTTTCGCGATTTTTCCACACTTGCGGATGGAATTTCCCGAAACACCTACATCACATAAGGTAACTACAGTGAAAATTTTAGCTTCCTAGCTCTTGGGTTTGGGCTTTGCGTTGATCACCAATCAGTCAGTCAGTCGGTCAGGCAGGCAGTCATTCATTCAGTCAGTCAGTCAGTCAGTCAGTCAGGAGAAACCATTTTATATATACAGATAGGACGTGTGCATTTTGCAAAAAGCGTCAAACATGTCTCCAATAAGTGTGAATCACCTCTCAAATGAATTTGGGCAAAGATCATAGAAAATGAGCCAGGAGAAACATATACAGATTTTTTAATATCAAAAGGATCCGACTATAAGCTCTGAAGTAATTCAAGAATGCATGTACCATAGTGAGGTCTAAATGAAGAAGTAGGACATCAGCTGAATAAGCGGTGTTCAGCGAGCGGTAAACCTAAAGAGCTCGCTTGCTTATTTGCATTTTACTTTTAAGGAGAGGAGGATATTAGATTTATTACTTTTTCGAGCCAACGAATTGCGAAAAATAAAATAATGTTGATTGATGCATTTCCGACCTGAAGTATTATATATATTCTCGATCAGGGCAATCTATTACCTGCTGACCTTATAAAAACTAAGGAAAATATGTCGTTAGAATTTAAACAAGGCCCTTATAGCGCCTTTAAAATTTCGAAGACATCCAAGACTGATTTTATTTTTTTCGTATTTAGTTTGTCGGCGTACGTTGGTATTACATTTTTCATCTTTATAAAAATGTTTTTTGCCTGATTACATGACAAGATAATGCCTAAGATATATGCGCCTTGTCAGACAACAAATGCAAGCTGCAAAACAACATGCAACAACAAAAATTGCAAAACAATGCAAGAAGAGAAATACATAAAATACTAATAAACATAATTTCAGCACTAAAATTGTTGGTGTATACAGGGAAAAGCAACAAAACCAGTCAGAATGCCTTTGCCGATAGTGCCCGACTTAGGGATACACTACATCCATTCAAACTACTACATAGAAGTACGTACTCCTCAAACTGCGCATTTTATGTATTAACTGTAACAATATGGGAAGTGTTAACTAGAAAATCTTAAATGTTTATATACATTTTTTGGAGGATCGGGTAGGAATAGTGAGATAAACGAAATCTATGTATGTTATACGATAACAAATATACTAAATGCGGACTCAAATTTGTAGAATACCTGAAATATACTTGAAAATGCTTGTTCTCAAACCGACATAAAACAATATATGCATTCCAAATTTGGACATTAAAGCTCCAAAACTGTGTTAGATATATATTTTCGCGTTTTGTCACTCCCCCAAGGAGAATAACCATATTATTTAGACGTTTCATCTGTCGAAAATCACAAGTTTCACGACCCTATATTATACCATAAAAGATACCGATATACACAAGTATACATATATGTATATAAGTTTATATATACAATGTCCTTTTGTCTGTCATATACATATACATAAGTATATATTCGGCCATACTGACAGAGGCAAGGACAAAAAAATACAATACCCTGATCTACGTATGATAAACAAGCAAATGCTTCCTTTATGTGGTCGCCAACTTTTTTCTGTTGCATATATTGGCGCAAACCCAGTATACCATGTTTTTAATGGGAACAGGGTATAAAAAGTATGCGGCTGGACGGACGATTTAGCCGCGTTTCGAAGCTGACCAAGTTGGTAATGGCGGCAAACAAAAATTTATTAATTCACAATAATAAATTTTAGTGTCTTTCGTTTTCGATTTGTATCGAATGATAATTACAGGTTCTGCTGTAAGAAGAAA
The DNA here is from genome assembly GCA_035045885.1 of Drosophila borealis. Classification (NCBI taxonomy): domain Eukaryota; kingdom Metazoa; phylum Arthropoda; class Insecta; order Diptera; family Drosophilidae; genus Drosophila; species Drosophila borealis. The sequence goes on along the minus strand of JAWNOR010000052.1, from coordinate 28,507 downwards.
AATGCTTCAGTTGCCTCTCCCAATCCGGGGTTGGTGCTCGCGCTTGCGTTTAGACTTCAACTCCAGCGTCACTCTCTAGTCCTGGTTTGACTTCGCCGACTTTTTGCCGCTGTTGAGCTGTTGAGCATAATAATTAATTGTATGGATGAGTCAAAAAGAAACAGCTGTAAGCATGTAGGACAGCAGTTAGCTGTCTCAAATTTATTTATTTCAAGTTATTTCTCCATATAAAATCTATGAATACAAATAAAAGCATTGATGCACCCATGTCCACAATCAGAGTTTTTAAATGAAGCAGTTGATCCTAGTATGAGAAAATATCAATGCATGGATGAGTAGGGACTGTAGGGGTCCCTTAAGTAAAAAAGAAAATGATTGTGGCGATAGCTATTAAATGAAAAATATTTCTTTTTTATATACTATTTCAGGAAATACAACCATAATATGGTGACCCTTGCTCTTAAAAGCTAAGAGATTTGCTCCAAAAACAGGATTGTGATATGGATTCTATTCGACTGATTGGAAACAAATTTTCAAGTCTCTAGCTCTTATTGGTTCTGAGATCGGCTCGTTCATACGGCCAGATAGATGGATAGGGTAGATCGATTCGGCTATTAATGCTGATCAAGAATATTCCAACTTTATGGAGTCGGAGATGTTGCCTTCTGCCTATTGCAAACATTTGCACAAACCCATTTACCGTTTTTACTCATTTTTAATGGGTTCAAGGTATGAAAACAGCAACATCAACGACCGAAAAATAATAAAGACTGACAGCCGATTAAATAGTCATATATTAACTGCTCTGCTAATTCATCTGAATATACTCATTTCTTGCACGATTTGATTTATATTGATTTGTTATTGTCACACTCAATTGCGTTTATTAAGCTTTGTCAACTGTCACGCTATAATTATGGTTAATTATGCAATTAAAATCCAACGCAAAAGGCCGATGAGCAAAAAGCAGGTCGTGGCTGTAAGGGGCACTGGGCCCAAAAGCTAGGAGTCACCAATCGATTGCACTTCAATAAAATTTGCTGCTCGTTTACGCCACAGCGCGGGAACGAGAGCCACACACAAAGTCAGAGACAGGAAAATACAGATGGTGAAAGAGGGGGAGAATGAAAGACTTGATATGAAGTCAGTAGCTAACAGACTGATTGACTGGTTAAGCATTAAGTCTAATTATGATAATTTTGCTAAGCGCCCCGAGCTACCATCGATCAGTTATAAGGCACAGAGGTGAGAGGTGCATCTTTCGTTGTTATCCTGGTCTGGTTTTCCGGACGACCATCCGTATAGCTGGCGCAGTTGATTTAAACAATTAACACATTCGACATTTCGTCAACATGTTGCTTAACATCTCATCAAAACAATATAAAAATAATAAATAACAATAATTAAGTACAATGAAGCCGCAAAGGTGGTGTCACGTAGCTACAAACTCATGGAGTAAAATGTGATGGGTAAGAAGAACGCTCTGGGAAGTGAGTAGTAACTGGGGTGTGTACCGAGTAAAGTATTGGCATATTGCAGGCCCTTGCAAGTTGGCACCCTTTTCAGCGTAAACACAGGTTTGTTCCATAGCAGGAACCGCAGCCAGTAACAACCTCAACTTGGCGAAGTATGCGTCAAAGTTAAAGTCAGTGGATGAGAGGGAAGCAGTACTGAGTGTGTAATCAAGGTAGGTAGTCATTATATAGTAAGCTCAGTCTTAGTCTGGGATTAATATAGACCTTTATATGTTATGCTGCTATTAATGCGCTGATTTAAATAGCTCAATTGGCTTATAAAAGTGAAACTAACTCAATCGTACTATGCAAGTAGAAAGTGTTTAGAGAGCGATATGAATTTGAAAAGGATTATTGCTGCAAATATAAATAAAATTAATAAAAAATGGGGTAAGTTAGGGTTGTGAAGTGAGCAGGCTACAAGAGGGACTTTTAAGACAAACCCTTTTGCTCAATAAGTTTATGAACACCATTGCTTATGATGGCATACCAATTTTTGGGATTAAGGGCGATGCTAAATTTGGACTGATTCGCATTTGCGATAGATTTGTTGCTGCTTAGACATATGATCGCTACTGTATATCAGGACAAGCAGCGCCTAGTGTGATATTTCCTGTCGCTGCGGGGCATCGAGGAATCGTCCAACCTAAGCTTCAACTGGCCTTCAACTGGCCCTGGCCCTGGCCATAGACGTGAATGGTAGATGCTGGTCGATGGCCTAGTGTCTGTTACTGTTAGCGTTGTTGCCGTTCATTGTATTAGTGTAAGTTTCCACCGCCGCTTGAACGTCTACGACCCACTTCAAAGTGATTTACGATTTTGTGGCACGCCCTCGCCTAACAATTTAGAGAACGAATCCCCTTTCGACAAAAGAATACCCGTATATCGGTACATACACATTTACGCATATCACCATATAGTATGTATATTTAGACGTATTCTATCACTCTACATATATACATATTCTAAGTATATGAACGTACTTACATACTCAACAGACGTCTGCGTTTTGATTGCGGTTTGTTAGTTACTTTTCGTTATTGCTTTGCTATTTTTATTCATTCGACTTGAAGGTAATAGTTCATAGCTTCCCACTAACAACATTTTCTAACTTACATTCGTACGGTCTTCAACCTGGCCCATTGCGCCTTAAATACTAGCACCAACATAAACGCTTTCACTGAACTCAGGGCAATTTTGTTATCATAAACATAAAGTAACCGGAATTTGCAGTTTAGCGTCTTTTGTTTCTTTCTGGGTTTTTGGGAGCACCTTCGATTATCATGCGATGCCTTCTTCCATTTCCGATCTCAAGGATTATAAAAGCTTGATAGTTAACATAACGACAATGGGTTCCCTTACACTGACTTACATATTACGAAGATCACAATTATAAAACAAATATACCAAAACCCGATGCTCAAGTTTAACACTTTATTAACCTACTTAATGGGGATGAGGATACACTAGCATTATTATCGCAACAACCTTCAACCAAGTGTGCTTTTGGCATCGCCTCATATTTTCCATCCCTACCAAGGATTGCATTGGGCATATCAAATTTGGAGACTCTTGCTCCCAAAACCTTCGAAAATTCTCAAAAAAAACATGATTTCGATATTAGATTGATCGATTGCTTGGACACGGGGAAAGTTATCGATTATCAGAAACAAACTCGTACTGCGCAGGCACTAAAAGTACCTACGTTCAAAATTTTAAAAATTGATGTAGCTTTTCTAAGTGCGATCGGCGTGTTCAAAAAAACGGACAGGCGGGCAGGCAGGTGTACATGGCTAGAATGACTCGATAATTGATGCTGACCAAGCATGTTTATACTTACTGGGGTCGAAGATGCTTTTTTCAGGCCTCTTACATACATTTGCAAAAAAAACATTATACCCTTTTTCTTATATATGGTATAATTAATTTAGGTTTGACAAGAAGTTAACAACTATCTTTGAGCACACAGAAGATTAAATATATTCCCCAAAATACATCACCTGTGCTGTGTATTTAAATACTTAGAATTGGTATATAAGCCAAATCAGTAAGTAAAGCTCGTAATTGCATAGTTTGGTTAAAATACCTTAAATAATCAAACTATTAATTACGTTTTAGTTAATAACCAAATTTTACAATCTTGGTTTCAATTTGTATTCTTAAATTTACGGACACATTAATTAAAGGTGTTGGTGTTAGTTAGTTGCAATGATTATCTCCACCCAAAATTTGAAAATGTGTGAAATATTGTTGTTGAAAAATTCAATTTTCTAAAAAAAATTCACCTCACTTAGGACCATGCGCAGATCGAGTTTGTTTTCGATATTCGATAACTTGCCCCGTTTCCAAGTAATCGACAAATATCGATATCAAAATCCTGCTTTTTAAGCAATTTTGGTAAATAGTAAGAGCTACCTCATCAAACTTGACATGGAGCTTCTAGAATAGTATATATATATCAAGTATCATTAATTTTATACCTATCGCCACCTCCCCGCTACCACCACAAAGCTATAAATCATGTTAGTAAACCAACTTGTATTGCCTACCTATTTAAGCCACAATTTAAATGCAATTGTCATTTTGAGAATACACGACTATTTTATAGCATTACACAATAAGATCTACTGCTGAATTTCATCAAGATCGGCTAAGAAACACAAAAGTTATAAGAATTTCTGTATACATGTACACACACATATTCACGCGCGTCTTCTTTGAATTCTATCAACTGCATTACAATTGCGATCGTATTGCTTCTTGTGCTGCTATATGAATTAGATTTTTTCTCATCAAGACTTAGTTGTTGGTGTGGCTATTGAGTAGAAGCGGCGGAAAGTATTGCGATCTGTTACGAGCTCGTACCCTGCCTAGGGAACGTTTTTTTTTTAAATGTATCTTTATTACTACCAAAGCAAACGAGCGCGTAGCTCGAGCTGCATTTGGTGTTCGAATAAGAGGGTTTAGGGTATCCCCTAGTCGGGAGCTCCCGACTAGAACCTCCTATTTGTTTTTTTCTGTGTTTATAAAGTTGGGCCGGAGACCGCTGTAAGCCCGCATGAGATTCGTTGTTGAAGCACGACCCTGTCGTGCCCCTCTTACACCCTTTGCGCACATCTCTGATTATGACCACTTCCACCCATGCCTAAACATATTGAAAAAAACCTTTATTCTCGAATGTCACAGTCTAATAGCCAGTGCATTAGAGCTCTAATCAATGACTATTTTTTGTAGCCTGAACCCATTGAAAATGGGTAAAAATGGAACAATGTTTTAGTGCTAATGTATGTAACAGGCAGAAGGACCCCCATAAAGTATATATATACTTGATCAGCATTAATATCCGAATCGATCGTATTTCTGTCCGTCTGTTCGTCCGTCCGTCCGTCCGTATCTATGAAATAATGGATCTCAGAACCTATAAGCTAGACACTTGATATACAAATTTAATGAAATGTATGTCCTTCTGGTACCCGATAATCGAAAGCTTGTCCCATTTCAGAGCAATCGACTAAAATCGATATCGAAATATTTTGAGAAAATCTTGTAGGTTTTAGAGCTATAGTTACCAAATTCGGCATGTAGGTTCTCCTCTTCCTTAACAATAAATCAAATAAATTAATCAATTGGAACCAATCAATTAAGGCCACAATTTTAATTATATTGTACCATACGATCTACAGTTGAAAATTTCATCATGATCGGTTAAGAATCACATTTGTTTCAAGAATTTTGTATACATGTACAGACACACATTCCCGCGCGTCTTTATCGTCTTTATATTGTATTCTGTGCTTATGTGTTTATGAGCTACTATTTTATTATTTTTTTTTTTTGGCAACAAGTGCAGTCGGATACGGGCTTGAGTCCAATTGGAGAAACTTATTTTTACTGCTAATGCAAACGAGCTCTTAAAGCAAGCAGCTTTAGTGTATTCTCTAGTCGGGATCTTCCCCCAATATCCTCTCACTTGTTTGAAATTTGTATTATTTGTTTTTAATTTAGTTGGAACGGGGAGTGGTATCCAAAAAGTGAAATATTCTCGTTTTGTGTTTACTGTACTGTACTTATATAACGAAAGCTGGCAACCAATAAAGCTATTGTTAGTAATGCTCCTTAAATATAATAAGGCATAAAGCAAATTAACGGCTCCAAGTTCATAAATCAGCTTGCCGTCTGTATATTAGTTGCCATTTCACCCTTGGTACCAACACGAGTGGGTGGAAAATTATGTTACTTGCATAACTTAATAGAATAAGAGCAATTAAAAATGGAATTTTTTCTTTAAATTCGTGAAAAGTGTGAATTGTTCAATTACTTCCAAAGCGGGTGTTGCCGGCAGGGGTTTGGCCAGGTATTCTTTAATTGGGAAACTTTTCGCACATCAACTTACGCAAATTGCAAATGGTTTAATTAAGCGCAAATGGCTGACAATAAGAGTGTCATTATAATTGTTGACAGGCATAATAAAGTAAAGCGGAAAACATCGAAGGGAGAATGCCCCAGCTACAGGCGGACCACGCCCAGCTTTCAGTTGAAGTTAAGCCAGAAGTCCGATAGCAGATATTGCTAGTACAACTGACGCAAGCGACGTGAAATATTAAAATTGTAAATAATGTCATGCCAGGCGTATATAATAGAGGGACATTTCTATTCTTGGCCTTAGCAAGAGAACACAACCATGTATTACCATGGTTATTGAGGAACGCTCTTTACTTTTTGTTAAGGCATAGTCTTGAATATTCTATGATAAACTTGAAACTCATGTTTCTGCTTGTGAGAAAAATATCTTGACATTTTCAAAAATCTTTGATAACACAATTCAACTATTTGATAGCACGTTTGATCAAACCAATATTGTTGATAGATGTGGGGCCACTAATAACGAAATGGTTACTTTTATTTAATTTTCAAAATGTTTAAAACAATTGTTTGGCCTATTGACTATATTCGACGAAATAACATTGGTGTAAACCTTTTTGAAATCGATTGAGATTACGAAAGTTATGTCATATATGTACATATATAACCCCCCAAAGGGCCCAAACAAATTTTTTAAAAATAATGGTTTCATCAAACGCGGTCATATGCTGATGCAAACTAATTTTAAGTCCACTTGATAATGAGGCGTGGCATGTTATTTTAGTAGGGGCCTTCGGGCAAGCAATAGCTAGGCTCTTCAAAAATTAAACACCCACTGGTGGCGTTGACGACTTCAATTGACTAAGGGAGAGAAAAATTAGATAGATTTTAAAGAGTACATGACGTTGATTCGTTTAAAAAAAGATAACGCACACGCACACAGTAAACTACAACTCTCGCCAATGGGACTGGGTTGAGGGTGGGCTGCAATTCAGTCAATGGGGCATGGATGCTGAAGAGCTACAACCGGCATCTCTGTTATCAACTCGTTGTCAGTTAGCTAATGACACCGACCGCAGCTCTACAATCCTCCAATTGTTGTGCTGTTGCAGAAAGAGTGTTGGCCTCGTTTGACACTCAAAAACAGCAACTGCCGACGGCAAAACTGCAGCCATTGCTGCAGGTCTCCCGCAATGTTGAAAGATGTGAGCGGCAGACAATCTCTAGAACGAGCCAAATTAATTTGGAGGGTAAAGTGGCTTTCATTCTGAACGAATGTGCTATGCGCATTTTAGGCTTGCTTGTCATTTCAGGCCCTTTACTCAATTGATTGTATGCTTGTCCAGGCAATAATGTTGATTCAAATGCAGCAGCTGCTATTTGGGATGTGGCCCAATTACAAGTCCGTCTATGAGCATATGCATGCGTTTAGCTCTTTTTGACAAATAACAACTAGTCAAAAAGTATTTCGGGATTATTCACGTCGATACGTAGAAAAACCTATGCTATCGAAAACAAGTAAGAGGCTCTAGTCGGGAGCTCCCGACTAGGCGATATCCTGAAGTCTCTTCTTCCAAAGCCAAGTGCAGCTCGCGTTACGCGGTCTTTAGCAGTAATAAAAATAAATTAACAAACAAAAAAGAACTCCCCTCAACAGGACTCGATCTCTTATCATGCTGCACTACTTGCAAACGCCTCTAACCAACAGCCACACCAACAATTTAATCCTAAAGAGAAAAAAACAAATTAAAATAGCAGCACAGAAAACAATACAATCGCTATTGCAATGCTGGTAATAGAATTCAATAGAGACGCGTATGAATGTGTGTATGTGCATACATGTATACAGGAATTCTTGCGCATTGCGCTATCTGCCGCTGAAACGTGGACTGTCAATATACTTATATATACCCACACGTTTTCTTTAATATATTCTCAAAAAGTTAATTACGTTGAAATTGGGTCTTAAATTGGTGGGCAATACAAATTGGTATATTTACTTGATTTATAGCTATGTCGTGGTAACGGGTAGGTGGCGATAGTTATAGAATGTAAGATACTTGATATATATATATACTATTCTAGAAGTTACAAGTCAAGTGTGGTGACCTTAGCTCTTAAACCTTACGAGATTTGCTCAAAATCAGGATTTCGATTTTTATCGATTACTTGGAAACGGGACAAGATATCGATTATCGGAAACAAACTCGCACTGCGCGGGCAGTAGGAGGATCTACATCCCAAATTTTAAGTCTCTAGCTTTAATAGGTTCTGTGATCCTTCCGTTCATAATACATTATATCCCTTTTAAACATTTTTAATGGGTTCAGGGTTCATAAAAACATGTCACTGACACTAGAATACTTGCGATAGCTTAAATATATATACATATGTGCGTATATAAAATGCGATTAATAAAAAAATCTATCATCTGAATAGAATGCGCCGATTTCTTTGTAGGGCCTAATCATTTTTCCTACAGATAATTTTGAAGTAAATAATATGGAAAACACATATACACAAATTGCTTAACGCTGCTGCGCACTTTTATCCACATCAAAGCAAATTTATTCTGGAATATCTTTTGCCTAATGGAATTTTAAACGCATAAATTTGGCACCAAAATGTAAGTAAAAAATCTCCAAAGTAGTCCTTTTTGTGGAAACGGGTAGAGGTACCTAAGAAGTAAAATATATTCTATATCTGAGTCTACTATAGCAGAACTTACATTCCAAATTTTGGTAAATCTAGATCCCATATTTTTTAAGCTATGCTCACGAAACCATAACTCAAAATCGATATTATTTTTTATGTAACGAAAATTAAACGAGGTATCAATAAAGAATAATTAGCTTAATATGGGTATATTTTTATCAGATTTAGAGCTTTTAGTAGTTTTGTAGTTTTCGCGTTCATACAGACGGACATAGCTAAGGGTCACCCTGACTGTAACATACATTTTCACAAAACCAGAATACTCATTTTACACATTTTCAATGATTCAGGGTATAAAAAGGATTGATTTTTTCCGAAATGACTAAATTGATAACTCTTTAATACAGTGCTCAATAAGTGTGTTCACTAAGACGGGGCTTTAAAGTAGAATGTAACATCACAGTTTTTTATTTGATTGATCTAAAGCGAAACAAGAACTTCGGTTGCCCCGACTGCGACTTTGTTCACAATTTAATTCAGTAAAAAAGAATCTTCGTGATCATTGGGTGGCGATAAATCGGTTACATTAAAATAGTGACTTTGGGAAACATATATTTGTGAATTTGTAGGGGCGTAGTCGACCAGCAAGATTTGGTGCCCTTGGTGCGCAAACTAGCACTTTCGCGGCTTTCTTATTCTACATATTCCAAAACGCAAGGCTCCTAAAACAATTTTTCTATTTCAGGGAGAACGGGGGAGAACGGAAGAAAATCGTGATTCCTGTATACGAATAAAAGCATATCAAATTTGTGGTTAAGCTCTTATAAACTCCTAAATGAATTCAAAAGACCGAGGCTGACAATAAATACAATCAATTTAAATTAAACAGGATGAGTAATTGATGATATTACTTGAGCATAAGCTCCAAATATGAAACCCCTAGATTTGGTAGTTTCTAAGTTAGACAGGTAAATACGCAGGAATGGGCGGACAAACAGATAGACAGGCCGAAGTACATGGCTAGATGGACATGGATGTTGATGCTAAAAAAGTATATGAATTCATATGTACATTTTACGGACATTCTTATCTCAAACATTTTCACCATACCATTGCACTATTCACATATGTTCATTAGATACCCTGCAGACATCATTAAATTTTCTTAATTCATTAGTTATTTCTGTAAATAGGTACATACACATATGTACATATGTAAATCGTGCATCCTAAACTTACACGTTGCTGTTGCTCCTGCACTCATAGCAGTTGTTTAGATAAAACTTTTATGGATTTTATCCGATCATAACAAAATACCAAATATATTACGTTTTTGATTTTCATTGGGTTGGGGGTAGCTATAAAAAAGTGATAGAAACTGTTTGCTCTACAAAAAGCTACATACCTTTCACCCATTTTCAGCGGATGAAGGGATAAAATAAATGAATGGAATTCATAGGATAAAAATGCGCAACATTCTGGAGCATGCGCGCGATACGATGTCACCGCAGGCAGCTAATAAGGGATTTAATAGAAGTTGCACTCTCTTTATTTTCCTATACAGGGGACTAGAGCAAGGTAACTCCAGACAGACAAGGTGCGCTAGCGCGTGCCGATTGAACAACCATCTCTCTTGCACAGCGGCCATTGCTATAATTATAGGTTAGGGCAAATATAGCATAAGCCAATGTTCGGATTGGTCGTTACCACCGCGTCGGCGCACAGCACGCACACAACGGGGCGTCGCCAAACGAAACCCGTTTTGAGCGCGTGCTTGCTTACTTTTATGAATGAACTGCATGAAATAAAACAAGCGGCGCCCTCTACTAGCCGGCTAGCTAATACATCATCATCAGGCACAGCACCGGCACCAGCACCAGAAACAGCACCAGCACCAGTAATGCTCATCATAGCCCTGGCTCGCATTCGGTGGTGGCTTGGTTTATTGCTGTCTCTTTTGTGCGCTTAAAACGCAAGAGCTACGCCAATGTTAGGTGTAACTGCGTCATGATGAATGGGAATGGCTGCTGCTGTTCTCGTCGCTGCTTTGACTGCGGGAGAGCGTAGCGTCAGCAAGGCTGCGGTTTGGATTGCTTGTTGGTTGCAGTCGTTGTCGCTGTCTCAGTTTGCCAGCGCACACAGCTAAAGAAGCAAAATATACAAATACAACAATTGCAAATTGCTCTCTCTCTCTCTTGTTTTGACGCGCCCTCTGCTGTAGCTGAACGACGACAACGCCTTCGCTTGACGTAGACGGAGCAGTTGCCGCCAACGACAAAACGGGAATGGGCCCAAGCTTTTTGTTTGCGCTGGCATCGCGTGAAACAGTTGCAAGCCTTTGAACGATCAGCGACGACGCTAAAAACTTTTGCGCGGATATATTTTGTTTCTTAGTGCAGACGCCTCCTTCTCGCCAACGTCGCCGCCGACGCCTGTGCAAACATCAACAACTACAAACACATACAATTTTACAGTGCGTCATAGTCAATTTGAACAACACTTCTGTTTTTTTCTGTTGTAAGTTTGACCACGCGGTTTATTGTTTTGCTTCAGTTGAAACTATATTCTAATCGCTTCCATTTTCTTTGAGCCGAAAGCTGTGAATCGTCAAACAAAAGAAGTTGGCGCTTGCGCCTTAATCAATTTGGCAAATCAAACAGCGAGGTGAAATTACAGAACCCGTGACAGTGAAAGTAGTAGCAGTATTTTCAGCATAAAAATCATAAAAATCCTTTTATCAGTAAAATCCGCATCAGTTGCAACAATAGTTAAATCTGCTTCTCAAGTAACAGTGAAAAGTGCATTTAAGCAGTTTGAATCCTTATAAAAATCTTTTTTGTTGCATATTTTTTATTGTTTGCGACTAGCAAGCGTGTTTCTGTGTTTTTAATGAAAGTGTCTTTAGACAGCAGCAGCAGCTTTAACGACATTTTTAACAGGAAGGCTTAGTAGCTACTAAGAAGCAACTTTGTTTATGTGCTTTGTTTGGAATAATCTAGTTTCCAGCCTTCAAAAACAAAAAAAGCAAATACAATTGCTGTACGCCTCAAAATTACAACGCCAACAAAAATAACGGAAGCAGTAGCAGCAACTGCAGCAGCAGAAGCTAAAATGCTAACGGACATGACACCGACCGCCGGTCAATTGTATGGCTCTCAGATTCCAGCTATGGCGGGCATGAACATTACTAACATAGCGACACATTTGCAGAAGCCGCAAGTAAATCCGGTAAGTGCCGAATTCAACCAAGAAGAAAGAGAGAAGTTCCTATTTGAGGCGTAGTAGTTTTAATTAAGCGTCCTTAGTATTAACGAGCTCCTTGGCCACCATATTCAATAATGTTGTACTCGTCCGATCACTAGATATTCGTACACTTCCCAAGGGGCGAACTCAAATGATCATTATCGAAGCAAATTCATTATTGGATATGTATTTTTGATAAAAAGCTTGCTGACTTTTAAGTTAGTGCGCAGAAGAATAAAAATTATACTTTTTCAAAATTTTTATGTATAAACTATACTATTTTGACCGGTGCAAATTCTGTGTTGTATGGCTGTCTATAAGTATATAAATATCTTGTCGGCCTATGTGACTGACCGATTGACAAGGTAATGAAAAATTGCACTCGATAGTGAGAAAATAGCGGATAACGGCTGCATAAAATGTTTCTTGGATGGTAAATGGATGTCAAAGTTTGTAAAAGCGAAGTGATTTTTTATATATATCACACGCGATTAAAATAATCGGTAAATTTTATATTTAACTTTTTGTTTTTTATCCGATCGATTTCAATCAACCGGCAGGGATGACAATTTTTTCAATCTCTGGGACAAAAAGTTTAATAGTTAGGATGACAGAATTAGCGATCCTCATGCTTTAGATCTATACCCAGATCACTCATACTTAAAAATACGAACCAGCACTTACGAAACTAACAGGAACTGTCGTTATCTAATCAAATAATAGTAGGCTCAAATAGCAATGCCATACGCTCAGATCGAAAAAATTGCAAAATATCTTAATAGAATAGGCTAATGTGATTAATGGGATGTAATGTAATGTAATGTGTCGTTTCAATTCTCTCTTCGCCTTACTCATCACCTTATATTGAGTACTTTACTGAATATATTTGTGTTTATATAACACAATATTTTTGACAAAAATAAATTAATATTTTGTATGCCATTCTCACATTAGCTTTAAAAGCAAATTGTCCTACTCAGAAATATATGTATTCAATTTCGTACGTATATAATTTGCATACACGTATGTATTATAATATTAATATTTTTTCCTAATACCTAGAATTGGGAAAGATATATCAAAAACAAAAACCTTTAAATCTACGATTTTTATAGTATTCCAGACCTATATATGTATTTACTTTAAAGTTTCCATAGTTCCTTTTGTTTATCATTGAACATTTGTCAAATATATAAGTATGCATGAAACAATATGTACACTTTTGTATTGGTGTATTAATATTCACATTGTCAGGCCAGTATGTGACAAATCAACCACTTACACGGCAGTAGGCTTAACAATAACAAACCAAAATTTTTCAACCATCCCGTATCGACATCAGCAACAAAGCTAATGCATTGAAACAAACAACGTTAAGCGCCATGCCAAATCATGACAGAATTTAGAGTGCCAGGTACAAGAACAATCACAGTGCCATGCACACACCCATGCACAGGAAAATTCAGTCACCCATGATTGGCATGGGTTTCTTTGTTGTCTGTGATCAATGTGACTCCACGATTAAACGGAAAATATCTAATGCTGCTGCTGAATCTGAGTAAAAGTCAATTCCTGAATTGATTAGATCCGGCTTGTTCAAGCGTCGCGGTCTGTGTGCAAACGCATTTCACGCTACGGCTTAGTAGATATTCACTTCACAGATACAAAAACAGGTAGAAGATATATACCAATTATGTTAACTCTCATGTATCGGATGCTTCCGAGTTTAAATATTCTGACTCAATTGGGATACTTTAGGTGTAAATCTGACAATGATATGTTTTGCATCTCTTCCCATTTGATGGCTACGCAGCTATAATGTTTGTAGATCTTAGATACCGGCTAAGACTATGCAGTTGAATATTGGAATATTGGATCAGAAATACATCGGAACATGCATCTAATCGTATCATAGGTTAAGAATCTTATATATGATAATAATAATTCAGCTCTGATATGATGATTGACTGATCCGAAACGTAATAAAACAATACCCTGATCGTGAGGCACTCTACACAGAATTCTAAACTTAGGTAATGCCAAAGCCAAAAATATATGCCTACAAGAAAAGATACAGACACACAAGTATATTTATAACATACATATACATATAAAATATAAATAATCGAATTTGTTGTATTAGTTCCTGTGTATGTTATTTTATTTGTTAATATCCTACTATTTATTAATGACCACATTTTAGAGATTATAAGAGTTAAAATCTCCAAATTTAGCGCTCAACGTACACAACTCAATTTTAATATTTTTATTTTTTGGGAGTTGTGGTACACGCTTTTGATGCCATCTCTATGTCCTGAAATTAAAAATTAACTAAAATGCCTCTAGCTCTAATATTATATCAAATCGACGCGCTCATACAGACAGACAGACATTCTTGAGCAGATCAACCGACAATGTTTATATTTAAATGAATCGGAAATATTATCTTTTGCCTGTTTCAAACATTTGAGAAAAGTTCATCCACTTTTTTTATTTAACTGATGGGTGTGGGCAGGCACACAAGCACGAACGTGATGGAGCTGTCCCTCAACCCCACTCTATGAGAAATGAATTCACCAATAGCTTTGTTGTTTATTGTACGATGTTGTAAAATGTTGAGGGCATAAATAAGGCATTCAACAATGTGTTGGCAATGTATATATATATATATTTGAACTTTTTGTGAAAACAAGAAGAGGTATTCAAAAAGTGAACAAATGTTGATGTGATTTCTAAGCACAAACCCATATACCAGTTTTGGTATTAGTAGCTCTTTTAAGCTCCTGGATTTGCTTAAAAAACTTAACTGATTATCGTTTCTTATCCATTTCGTGGAAATAGTTCGTGTTATTGATGATTTGAATTAATCTTTATCTGTGCGTGCAACAGGAGGACATAGGATACAAATTCAAATTATCTAGCTCTTATTTTCTGAGGCGAATATGACCTGGTAGTAATAGGGACAAACAGACAGGCGGACGAATATGAACAGAAAAAAACCGCTGCTGATGCTGACCAGGAATAGGGTCGCTGGTGCCTCCTTCTCGTACAAACAATTGTAAGGCATAAGGGGTATAAATACAAAATTTATGTAGTGTAAATTTGTATTTGTTTTCTTATATCCAATTTTCATGTTGAGCTAATCAGTAGTTTCGGACATATGTAGACATTTTATTTTTGTTACATATTTCCCGCTTGCCCGCGGCTGACTTTGTGCTTTTAATTATAAGTTTAACTTTTTCACGTAATTCCCGTCCTTAAATTATTTAAGGCTGTCCGTACTATCTTGGGCTACACGCCTAAAGTTATATTTTGCATAAATATATAAAAATAAGTTTGAAATCCATCAAATAAAGAACCATGTTAGCCTTGAGGTGAGAATATTGTAGTCGTTCATAAAACTTTTGACCGACATTTTCCTATTACGAGCGGTGGACAGAAAATTAAAAGTTTTCCAACAAATTTCCACAGTTGTTGGCGGAAAGTTTCAAAATTACTGAAACACGTATTCATTATTTGAAATTAGGCTTAAAGCCGATCGGAAAATCTTAAGCTGCTCCCAAAAATTTTTATCACGTTATCCACCGAGAAAGCTTGGATTCTGCGAAAAGTATAAAATACATCACAATTAAATTTTCAAAAAGATCCTTTTAAATGAATTTGAAAATGAGATTGAGGTCGATCGGATGGTAAACAACATAATTTCATGCAACCGTTTTTCGCGAACTTTCCAAAACGATACTAAAATGTCAGCTTCCTAACTCTTACGTGCATCGCGTTGATCACCAATCTGTCATCAGACAGGACAATCAGTTTTAAATAAAGACTGCTTGCCGTTGTTATTCAAATTAATGAAATTTTAGCTTGCTTGGCGTGGCCAATTGCATAACACTTTTAATAGACTTAGCAACGTCAATAATGCCCTCAAAACATCCGGCCAAATAGGCATACAAATGTTGAGAACTTGGCTTCGTTCCCGTGCCACCACCACTTATGACGCAACAAGCAAATACCTTCTTAAAGGCATGGCTTGATAATGCCACAAGCACAAAGTGTAAACGCCACGAAACTACGTGCGTCATACATTGTAAAATCGCAGAACAAAATGTTCTTTGCGGGGCTAGAACTGGAGCCAAAGTCATAGTTCGTTTTTTTTTATCGAGCTGGGACCGATAAGTATTTTGATGGTGCGGGTAGGCGCTTATTAAAATTAATACCACATCAATCATTTTACAAACGTGCTGTCGGCCAAGTTCAAAGCCGCCTCTGTATACTGAGCGGCTAGACTCAAGTTTCTACTTCAGCTTCGCTATCCATAGAGAACGCTTTAATCTTAGGCTCTGTTTAAGAAAGTTACACATGCGCATTGATTTTAATTAAAGGCGTTTAAAGACGCGACGCGAAAACAAAAACCAAAAACAAAAAAAAAATGTTTTCAAAATGATAAATTACCAAGACAAACTGAAATTAACATTTATGCTTGAAACAAAGCACAACATATGTTTCAAGCTGCCACATAGTCGAACATTCAGACCGTCAGACAGCAAAGGCAGCGGTAAAACGGTACGCGTCCGAGTTTCGGCTGTTAAATTATTGAAAATCATGCAATGCTGTTGCTGTTTTTCCCATGAACATCTCTTCGACTTGACTTGAAACATTCTCTGGCCTGGGCCTGTTTATTCAGCACTGTCTGTCGGCATAATCAGCATAACAAAAGAAATTAAGCAATAATATATTAATGAAAATACAAATTCACATTGAGGTCTGTGCGGTAAGCTGAGAGCCAGCTGGAGTAAGATCGCCGCGTCATTGACTAATTTGTTGTGTTTTCAACACGGTTAGGCGCCAGGGCGTCGCTCATTGGAGGGCATCGGTAGCCCTGACTGCCCTTAACAGCAGGCGCCGTCACCAGATACCCAGTAGTTTTCATCGAACGGTCTATCCCTTACACAGCAAGAAATTAAAGGTATAAAAGTCCTAAGCCATACAAATTATGTCCAAGATTATATGTTTTGTGGATACTCTTTCGTTGAAAGAGACATCCCGATCCCGTACTAATTCTCGATCAGGACGATTAGCTGATTTGATATAATTTGATCCGTCTATTTCTATATCTGCCTGTTGCTATTCAAATTAGTGAAAACTGGAAAATATCCATACGTCGGAGTCATTTAGATCCGTTACCATAATATATGTATATCTAACAGCATTTGACATATATCATATTTCAATGGCACGATCGACTTAAAACAGATTTTTTGTATACAAATATGTTATGCTTAAAAATATCTTAAGTTAGTATTAAGAGCCGGCTATATTTAATGTTTTTTTTTAATTTGTAAAATACATATGAATAAGTTAGTTGAAGAATTCTTTTTACAAGTAAATTCCTGTGATTTGCAATCTAAATTTCTTTCAGTATATGTCTGCAATACTCTTGACTGACCTTTGCTGAGTGCAGTTCTTTTAGTTAATTTCCTTCTCACTCTACTCGACATATTTACTTAATATGATTTGGCTTAACGAATGCGCATCGCTTTGTGCGACTGCCTGTCCATTTTCACCTTTGACAATGGACTGCGGCATCGCAATTTACTTGCGTCATCTAGAAATTTAGGTGGCATGATGCTGCTAAAAAGTCAAATGTAGGACCAGTGACGGCGAGCAAGACAGGTATTGAAAGAAATAAAATAAAGTGGAAGCGAGTGCGCTTACAAGGTCGCGGTTAGCCTCTTCAAAGGAGCCGCTTACGAGCATTTTCAATTGGTTTTCCATAGCTGCCTTTGCATGCCGCGGCTGACTTGCAGCCTGTCACCACCAATTGCAACTTCGTAACGTCACATAGACTAGCAATTTGACGCAGACAGGCAGTTAGTAATCGCAGTGAATACGCAACGCGTAATACGCGCATGGAATAAGTCGGATTGGTTTGGGACAGTTGTGTAAAGTATTTTAGCGAAAAGCATCCTAGACAAACATTTTACAGGACGCCAAATCGTTAAAATATTGCACAAAATAATTATCACATCTGAACAATCTCAAACAATGCTACCCTGCTTCAATAGAAAAAGGGTGTTGTATACATATATACATATATTCTTTTTGCATTAAAAGCAGAAGTGGGACCCCAAATATTTTTGCTCATCATCACAAGCTTATTATATATATCTAATACGCATATATGTATATTCACCTCTATATATAAAACTGTTTATCCTGACTGACTGACTGACTGATTGGTGATCAACGCACAGCCCATACCTTAAGAGCTAGGAAGCTAAACTTTTCATTGTAGTTACCTTATGTGATGAATGTACACGTTAGGGCGGAGTTTCGGGAAATTCCACCCGCATGTGTGGAAAAATCGCGAAAAACGTTTGTATGAAACTTTTTTCTTTACCATTCGATCGGCCTTAAACTCATTTGCAAAGAAGTTTGTTCAAATTCATTTCGTGTTTCACACTTTTGAAAAATGCATTCCTCCTTGGTGGAAATGGAGGTCAAAGATTTGGTGGGTGATGATTCGCGCTCAAATTAATTTCCAAGGATATATATGAAAAATCATTTGAGACGTGTTTCACACTTTTTGCCGAATCCAATCTAAAATGCGATTCAAAGTCTTTTAGGCGAAGTTTTAAGTTTTTTTCAATTTGCTTCAAACTTTTTTTTAAAGCTCTACATAAGAAGTAAATAAATAGGTGTTTCAGCGATTTGGGAAATTTCATTCGAGACTGTGGTAAATTGCCGGTAAACGATTCCATGAAAGTTTATAGCTTATCACCCGTTTGGCTTTAAAATCAATTTCAAAAGCGCCCTTCGTGGATGAATAAATATATCTAACTTTTTTAACACAAAACTTTCCATGGGCAAGACCGGGTAATACTCATTAGTACATACATATATTTAAATGGCGAGTGCTAGAAAGTGAGCATTTGAAAAAGAATATTAGAATGAAAGAATATGTATACTCGGAAACTATAAGAGCTAGAGACGTGAATGTTAAACTATATATTCTCTTTCGTAAAACAAGCATATTATTTTCTTTTTAGATAACTTTCCGCATAGTCATAATACAGATAATTATCGAGCATGGGAACTTGGCCCATAAAAGCTAGGGATATCAAATTTGGAATGTAGTTTCTTGTGTAGTATACAAATATCCAGAATGTTTCCCTTTCGAATTTATACTTTAGATGAAAAATAATGCAGACACTAGTTATAACACGAATCGCAACAAATTGCTTACTGAAATTTTAATTACGAGTAGCCGATTAAAAAACGACTTCGTTTTGTAATGCGAGACTACCTAATACTTTGTACATTCTAGATGGGTCCACAGTGGAGTTCAGCTGGAACCTGTCAACACAATTCTGAACCTGTGATTGCGCAGCTAGACCAAATGCCCAACGTAACTATATCTCCGTTGCACTTTAGTACAACCTTTGTCTTTTACATATTTAATACTTATTAGGTCTGACATCGAAATGTCAACATGCAGGTGATAATCGCAGACAAGTGATAAAAGGTCACCGCCCACTCGCTAAGCCCCCTCGCATGCATAAGTAAACATTTTTACACTTATTGTGTCAGCGTTTGCTTAAAAACTTCACTATGTTAAAACTTAACTATCAATGTGCAATTAAATAACTTATTAGTATAGGATGTGGTCAACATAATCGATGAGATGATTTCGTAAGCATATTAAATCTTAACACCACATTCTACAATGCGGTTTGATACTTTAACCATTGAACATTTACTATAACTATAAACTGTTTACAAATTGAAAATATTGAGTATTGTCCGTCGTACTGTGTACCTCCGTAAAACTATCAAGTGGACCACGTCAACTAGAAGGCAGGGCAACCCCAAAAATGTATTTATTCAACAGGCTTAAGGCAAGAATCTAAAAGTTCGATAAGTGGTATAACTTACTGAAAACCTCCCAAAGATCAAGTGACGGTATTGTTACACCTATTCCCACCCGCAAAATCCCAAAAATCTGTAGTCACGATTGCCAAGGCACTGCCATGGCGGCACAGTCTTAGAATTAACAGGCTAATATTAATTGATTATCCGCATTATAGTCAAGACGATTATCGACTGTTCTTACACTGTAAACAAAATACTGCGTTGTCGGTTGAACAGTGCACTAATTTGATTTGAATTTCTTGCTTAATTCCTTGCTCGTTGTTGTTGCTCGTCTTCTTCATTACTAATATCAGATTTTGTGGTACAATTATTGTATAATGTGTTCATTCATATAATATACATATAAATATTCATATTTGAGCTTCGATCAAATGAAACAAATCATGTAAATCCAACAAATTGTGAAACAACTCTTTATTAAATAATGAAATAACAGTACACAAATTTTTCCCGGTTTTTTTATACCCTGAACCCATTAAAAATGGGAAAACAGGGTATAATGTATTTGTGCAAATGTATGTAACAGGCAGAAGGAAGCATCTCCGACCCCATAAAGTATATATATTCTTGATCAGCATCAATAGCCGAGTCGATCTAGCCATGTCCGTTTGTCTGTCCGTCCGTCCGTCTGTCCGTCCATCCGTCTGACCGTCCGTCCGTATGTATGAACCCAAGGATCTCAGAACCTATAAGAGCTAGAGACTGAAATTTTAGCTGTAGGTCCTCCTAGTCCCCGCGCAGATCGAGTTTGTTTCCGATATTCGATAACTTGCCCCTTTTCCAAGTAATCGATAAAAATCAATATCGAAATCCTGTTTTTTGAGCAATTCCGGCAAATAATATGAGCAGGAGTCACCAAACTTGACATGTAGCTTCAAGAATAGTATATATATATCGAGTCTCTTTCCTTTTTTAGCTATCGCCTGTTGGAAGAAGAGGGTATCCCCCCTCAGGGTATCCCCTAGTCGGGCGCTCCCGACTAGAACCTCTTACTTGTTTTTTTTTATCTTGGGGTAAGCATTCATTAATTTCAATAACCCGTAAACTGCTTATATTTTTTATCAGAACGTCCTGCTGTCGCGATATAGCCATGTTTTTCGATATGTTTGTCCGACTGACCGTATGTGTAATTCTTGGTTAGCATCAATAGTCTAATTGATCGCATCGATCTCAGAGCCTTCAGGAACAAGAATATCGAAATCTTCAATGCAAGTCCTTCAATTGCATGTGCGGTACGAGTTTGTTTCAAATAATTCATAGCTTTCCCATTATTTAAGTTATTTAAGGAAACGATAGCAAAACACGTGGCAGCTAGCGCAAAGCAAACGAAATTGTGAATCCTTGTGCAAACATGCACCTTTTTTTTTAAATTAAAATTTTAATATGGCTGTAATGTATGACGCGATTGCAAATAGTTAGCTCAGTAGAGATTATTAACTATTTTTTTAATAATGCAAAGCACTTCTTTCCGCATTACCTGATAAATATCTAAGGAAAAGTGTATTTTTGGCAAAAGCTTGAGCAAGAAAGTATGAAGCGCGAGCTTCTTTTGGATTTTATAGATAAAAGTTCAGGGTAACCCCTAATCAGGCATTCCCGACTAGAAAACTTTTGGAGTTAGCAATTTGCTCATTAAAATAAAAACATAAAACTTTTAAATAAATAAGATAAGTTCTTTATTTACTTAACCATGCACATATTTTTAAGTCTTCAAATCAATATTTTGAACGCAGGTCTTCCTTTTGCCCCCGCAGGTCGAGTTTGTTTTAATCATCGGTAGCTTTCCCCGTTTTAACGCAATCGATAAAAAAAGGTATCGAAATCCAGTTTTTGAGCATATCTCGGAGCTTTCAAGAGCTAGAGACCTTGCGCCCCGAAGTTAATTGCGTAAACTACGCGTGCATATGTATGTGTATGTGCCTTTTTGTGTATGTATGCCTTGAAGAGGCATCTCGCAGCGGAGTTCACTTGTTTGTATTTAATGTTTGGCATGCTTTAGCTGATTTAGCTGAAGTTACAATTTTACGAAATTGAAATTCCGATTACATGAAATTTCGCCTGAGAAAAGTTTTAACTGAAAATATTTTTTTTTTAAATACATGAAACAAAGCTTTACTGAGAAGCTGGATATCAAGCGGCATGCGTGTACATAAATGTGAGCTTTTCTCATCACCTCCTTATATCCTAGCCAGGATCTCCAAACTAGACCACTTTTACTTGTTTTTCGTAAAGCTTTGAATATATGTTAGTCTGAAGGCAACTAAGCGAGCTTTTCACTTTTGCCCGTACAACATTATATTATGCACCGTTATATCTATTTACCCACGGAACTGAAACTTCAAAATAAAAATGGTTTTACAAGATTCCATTAAATAAATAAATAATTTACAAAATGATTGAAGTCGATCTTCATGGAGAACAATCAAATTTCCCATAGCTACTTTCACCGATCTCCTACAGATTCATCACCCCATTTGAGCGTAACATCATATAAGGTAACTAGTAGTTTTGGGCTGCGCATAGATCACCAATCATCTAGTTAATTAGAACGAATAGCGTTATGTATGTATAAACGCTCGCTATGACCTCAATTACATTTTTATCTGTCGCTCATGCACTTCACAAAACTTGTGGGCTAACATCTGTATAATGTTTGTTCGTTGTGTTGATGTAATGTAATGAAATATTAAAAATTATAAGTAAAACTAGGAAGAGGCTCTAGCCGGCAGTTCCCAAGTAGGGGGCGGAGCCGGGGATGTGGCGAAAGCTAAAAAATTAAATATACTTGATTTGTATATACTATTCTAGAAGCTACATGCGAAATTTTGTGAATCTAGCTCTTAAAAACTAAGAAATTTGCTCAAAAGCCGGATTTCGATATAGATTTTTATCGATTGTTTGACAACGGGGATAGTTATCGATTATCGGCAACAAATTCGTACTTCTTTTATAAATAGACAGACGAACGGAAAGACGACGGACAGACAAACAGACAGGCGGACATGGCTAGATCGACTCGGCTATTGATGCTGATTAATAATAAGTATATATTGTTTATGGGGTTGGTTCCTTTTGCCTGTTACATACATTTGCACAAAAACATTATACACTTTTTACTTATTTTCAATGGTTTCAGGGTCAATAAAGGTTAAAATTTCCAAAAGATTCCACAAGGTACCGGTATTTGTGTAAATACAAAATTTGCACACATTTGACACAAACAATTAATTTAAGTACTTTTTATTTTATGGGATCGTGATGAAATTATCAAAACTTTCTCAGAGCTCACTCCAAACAGCATATATCGGGAAAGCTCAAAGTAAGTCCTCAATTTAATTGTGCTGGCAATTTTCATGATGGCCCAACGTATGACCCATGCGATTATTGTATAAGCCAAATATATCCGCAACAACAGTAACATAAACAATTTATTATTATAAATTCGTTTGGCGCGAAGTCAAAGCGATTATCAGCGTCAATTTGAATGCAAGTTTATAAGTTAATCAATATAAATGTTTGGCAGCAAAATCATCCAAAATCAGTACAAGCAAGTAATTGCTCTAGTCGCGAGTTCTCGACTAGGGGATACCCTGAACCCATTTCTACCAACACCAAATGCAGCTCGCGCTACGTGCTCGTTTACTTTAGCAGTAATAAAAATAAATTTAAACAAGTAAGAGGTTCTAGTCGGGAGCTCCTGACTAGGGGATACCCTGAACCCTCTTCTCCCAAAACCAAATGCAGCTCTAGTAATAAAGAAAAATTAAAATATAAAAAAATTGTTCCCTCGGCAGTGTTCGAACTCGCAACTAACCGCACCACTTGGCGCCGCCTCTACTCAAGAGCCACACCGAAAATTAAGAAATAAAATAGCAGCACAGAAAACAATACAATCGCAATTGCAATGCTGTTGATAGAATTCAAAGCAGACGCTAACACGTGCGCACATAACTTTTGTATTTCTTAACCGATCTTAATGAAATTTTCGACAGTACATCTTATTGTAGAATATTTGTGTATTCTCAAAAAGTCAATTGCATATAAATAGTGGCTTAAATTAATGGCCAATATAAGTTGGATAGTTAACTTGATTTATAGCTTTGTGGTGGTAGCGGGGAGTTGGCGATAGGTATAAAATAAAAGATACTTGATATATAAATACTATTCTAGAAGCTGCATGTCAAGTTTGGTGACTCCTGCTCATATTATTTGCCGGAATTGCTCAAAAAACATGATTTCGATATCGATTTTTATCGATTACTTGGAAACGGGGCAAGTTATTGAATATCGGAAACAAACTCGATCTGCGCGGGCACTAGGAGGAGCTACAGCTAAAATTTCAGTCTCTAGCTCTTATAGGTTTTAAGATCCTTGCGTTCATACATACGGACAGACGGACAGGCAGACAGACATGGCTATATCGACTCGACTGCTGATGCTGATCAATAATATATGTACTTCATGGGGTCGGAGATGCTTCCTTCTGCCTGTTACATACATTTGCACAAAAACATTATACCCTTTTTACCCATTTTCAATGGGTTCAGGGTATAAAAACATATATATATATATATATTTTCCTCAATATGAATTGAGCCTGCGACATACCACCGCACAAAATTGCTAACGCCCCTACTCGAGAGCCAAACAGACAATTAGTATCCAACGAATAAAAAAACGTATTAAAAAAGCAACACATACCCACAGCACAGAAAACAATACAATCGCAATAACAATGCTGTGGATGGAATTCAATAAAGACGCGCATGAATGTGTGTGTGCATATGTATATACAAAAATTCTTGCAATTTGCGCTAGCTGCCGAAAACACGTGGCAATATAAGCACATATTATCTTTAATAACTTCAGTATTTCCTTACCGATCTTGAGGAAATTTTCTACACTATATCTTAATGTGCTGTAAAATATTCGTATATTCTCTAAACGACAATTAATTGAAAAATGTGGATTTGGAGGGTAGTTCAAATTGGTTTACTTAATTAATTTATATCTATGGATCGAACACGTGGGTGGCAATAGCTATAAAATGAAAGGTACATTATATATATATACAATTCAATAAGCTACATGTCAAATTTGGTGGCTCTAGCTCTTAAACCTTACGACATTTGTTTAAAAATTAGGATTTTGATATTGATTTTTATAGATTACGGGGAGAGCTATCGATTATCGGCCTCGTACAAACTCTTACTGCGCGGGCACTAGGAGGACCTACAATCCAAATTTCAAGTGTCCAGCTTTTACAGGTTCTGAGATCCTTGCGTTCTATCATACGTCAATCTGCTTGTTACATACATTTGCACAAATACATTGTACCTTTTTTACCCATTTTTAATGGGTTCAGGGTATAAAAAAAAGGCCCCCGAAATCTAGTTCGAGTGCCCGGCAATGAATTGCCAGAGTTAAATGCGAAAATGCTGTTGAATTGTTTGATCGTGCTGTAAATTTGCTTTTCGAGTTGATGACGACAATGGTAACTACGACTTCGGCGGCGGCGAAGGCTTAATACGCAAAACCAAGGCAGTTTAGTTAGCCAGCTAGCAAATGTATTTATTATATGTATGTGAGTATTTATTCGTAGTACAACTCGATCAAAATGGCAACAACGGCATCAACAGCTAAGAAAGATTTGGTTACCTGAAAAGCTTGCAGAGGAATAAAATGATTTATGGTCTGAATTGCAGATAATTGTGATAATCATACCGCAAGGGTGCAGTCAAAGATTTTTGGTCTGAAATCGATATAAAATCGAGAGCCAGATGGACACCAGCTTGGCAGGTCTGGTCTGTTACGTGTATAAAATGCATATCGGTTTTAGTTTCTTAAGCTCTTATACCCTTTAGCAGAAGATTGAATTGCATTCATAGTATTTATACTATTCACAAAGTAAAATATTGTAGATCCGTGTCTGTCAAACGAGACACTACGTAAATTTTCAGTTTTAGCTCTTATAGGTTTAAATATCGATGTGCTCATACATACGGACGGACAAACGGAGAAACAGACAGACATGACCAAGAATATATGAATTCGGAGATGCCCCCTTCTCCCTGTTACATACATTTTCACAAAACCATTTTTTCAAGATATACAAATTTAGATGATAATCTTTATTTTTGTATTGCTATCTTTATATATTGATTGATGATATTCATTGTAATTAAAAAATAATTTTATTTATGCACAGAAAATAAAATAGGAGTATATATTAATTTTAGTAATTGCTCAGTTTGGTTAACATACCTTGAAATAGAAAGGTTGTTTTTATAAAAATTCATCTGCAATGTTTTACAATTTCCAGAATTTCAAATTTCTAATGTTTTTAATGTTAAAATTAGGTTAATAATGGAAAGCGAGATATACACTCGGAGGAGTGTTCAGTTTGTTTTACTTGGCTGCGTTTGGCTCCAATTCCAAGGGATTTATGAGTGATTTGCATTTTAAGCGGCTCAGACGACCTACATGGCAGACAATGTATTTACAATGTACATTGTAGGTGACATTGTATTTATGTGATGCTGTTTGTTTGCCATAACGGATTTGGTTTTGTTGGTATTATTGTGTTTATGTGTGAATTTCTGTCTCCGTGAGTTGTAGGCTATTTTAAGCGCCTGGGCTTATTTGCTTAGGCGGCTTATATGTCTAATGCTGCCTCAAGACCTGATGGATGTACAACGGCCATAGGCTAGAATGCAAGTACAGAGAATCCAACTTAGATTCTTATGGATTTATTTAAGTGGCTTGCTGTACATTTCATGTCATTTTATGTGGCCATATTTCTGGTAAGTACTGAAGTGTGCTGACAGCACTGAGTGTATGTTGTATAATAGAGGAGAGGGCAGCTGACAGAAAACGAGCGCAGCGGATGGTCGTAAAAGTTGTTGCTAGTTTAGTGTTAGTTTTCTTTCCATATGCTTGCAAATAATTTAGAAATGTCCATGAAAATAGCGTTCATAGTTTTTATTTGTTAACTGTGAATACTTTTTGTTCCTTTGCATGTTAAGTAAGTTGCGTTTGTTATTCCTATGGGTGTGGTATGTGGCAGCAAGTGTCAGCTGATTTGTTGATGTTGGCGTGACCGAAAATGCAATGATTTATATGGGGGACGGTCTACATATATTGTATATAGGCCATTGATTTATGACCAAATACAAAAAAAGGGGAACTTTATTTGCAGAAAAGCAGTGAAATGTGGTTGTTAGGAGATATGGGTTCCGTGAAACGACATTTTGGCCAGAAGTAAAGCGACAAATCTAAGGGTATTACTTTAAACAAATCTTAAGCTACTACATTTTTATATTATTTGAAAGAAGTGCTTAAACTTATATAATAATAAAGCCCTTAATGCTGCCTTACCATACAAGATACAGGATAATTATATCTATATTTTAATATGTATATATATTACGTGGCCACAGATATGCGCTGGTGGACTTCTGATTTCCGTTCAAACAATTGCTCGGTGGTCATTTTATACCCTGTCAATGAGAAAATTTGTGACCCACTTATTGCTACACAGCGTCAGCAGAGTCGTGAGTGGTAGCAACATATTGCGACGGTAATAAACATTTTATGAAGTCGTTAAGACAATTTAAATAATGCAATTTTTAGTCACTCGCCTTGACAAGTGAAGCGTTCCTTAACGCCGACGCCTTTTATATAGCTGCTTTATGGTGCAGTTGCAACGCTGCGTTGCATTCTAGCGAGGCATGCAAATGGCTGCCAGGCAGACATGTGGCATGACATTCCACCGAAACGACGGCTGCGGCGGCTGTTGTCAAACAGAATTGAAAGGATGTTTGATGACATGCTAAATTGACAAATGCATGCAAAAACACTTGGAAGCTGCCGCTTTTCATTTGACTCATTATTCAAAGCTAGTAAACATGACAAACTGTAGCTTTTATTGTCGCTCCCAATGAATCCTTCTATTGCTGCTAATCTCGTTAAGCATTCAATAGTCAGAGGCTCTTTTAGAAATCGAATTTGTTTTTAATTGAATTTGGGATTTTCTAGACGATTTGGAGCACATACATGTCACAAAAATGCAACACTTACACCGTTTGAGAACCTTTTTAAGTGTGTTTTTTGCTTTAAAAAAAATTTACTGCTCAAATATCCCGCATATATGGTCCATCATTGCCATTGGCAGTTGCTTGGAAGCATCACTTTGATGGCGGCACGTGAGCAACAAATGCTTGGGACAAGTGCATGACTTGCCAAGCTTAAATCTAATTCCTGAGCGTAGTCATAAGGTCAGGCTAGTCACATTATCAACGCCGGCAACTACAGCAACATGGTTTGCTGCAACAATTTTGCTGGATGTAGCCAAACCTGCAAGCAATTCGTGCATTAAGCAAGCGAGCCTCCACAACTTGGCAACTACAAGAGTCGTCTTGCCTTTGGTGTTACTGTTGCTCTTGTTGCTGTTACGCCTGCTGGTTGAGATGTATGTGCAGTGATTACCACCAAGCGAGCGTATACTTTGGCATTTTATATGTTTTTTAGGTCACGTTGTCCTTGTACGCGAACGGCGTCCAACTTTCAGTTGGACCCGAAGTTAACTCCACTCAATTTAACTCGAGGCTTACGCCCGAAATTAGGTTTTTTAACTTAGCACAAGATGCGCGTTGAAATGGCGTTGATGATGTTCATGTTTCATGTTTGCAGCCTGATGAAGCGCATCGATTATCCACAGCATCAGCAACAAAAACATCAAAAATATTCCAAGATAACCCGTAAATTGATTGATTTACCACGGCACGATGCTGGACTAAAGC